>CAUYRT010054977.1:0-38970 GCA_963574885.1 Lepilemur ruficaudatus
GGGCACACGGGGCCATTACACTGTACTCTGCCTTGGTACCTGCTGTGGAATTTTCTGTAATGAAATTTTAAAATAAAACATAACGAGACTTAAGAAAATAGCCACCAGCAGCGTAAGAGTGTTCCTTTCTCTCCACATCCACACTTATAGCTCTGGTTTGGGCGATGCAAAGGCAAAATATGTAACCAAAATGTTTGTACCCCATAATATTCTGAAATTAGAAAAAAAAGAAAATAGCCAAATGTTAGTGCATTTTTAGAAACCACGTCAGCTTTTTTAGGCTCGGTGGTGAACTTTGGCTGCATACATCTCAGAATGTGAGAAACTGAGGCTGCCCACCTTCCCATAGCTAATTCCTCTCTCTGCTCACCTTGGCAGGCCTGTGGCGTTCCAGGGTTTCTAATTGAGTTTTTCACTATATGGATTTTATTTCCAAGCAGGCTGCAGTGATCTGGTCTGTACCACCCGGCCAACCTGCGGGTGCCTCCTTCAGCCCAGAATTGATTTTGACCCCTGCTGGCTGGTCCCACCCTCTTCCCCACTGTCTTCCCAGGGCCACACTCCATTATGAGCCCCTCTTCCTTCTGTATCCAACCTCCCTTCTTTACTGTCTTTTGCCATCTGTACAGATGTTAGCTCAAGTCTCTTCATTAAAAAACAAAACCCTTCTCATTACCCTCATCTTCCCATAACCATCTTTTCTCATCCTTTTATGGCTAAAGTTTTGAAATGAGCTTAAGAACCCCCCCCCAATCAATTTCTTAAGTGTTTACTAAGTGCCACTAATACGTTCAGACATGAGAGAGGGAGATGACAAAAAGTTCTAGCCGCCTTTTGGCTGGAGCTGCCATCTTCCAGTAATTCGCCATCTTCCAGTAATTCGCCAAAAAGACAGACACAAAGGGAAAGAGGAGAGGCAGGGATACGTGTTCTCTAGGCCTTTTAGAAAACATGGGGTTGTTCCTTTGGCCACATACATGCAAATCTATAAGAAAGGTGATGTTTCGGACATCAAGGGAATGGGTGCTGTTCAAAATGGCATGCCCCACAGAGGTCACCATGGCAAAGCTGGAAGAGTCTACACTGTTACCCAGCATGCTGTTGGCCTTGTTGTAAACAAACAAGGGCAAGATTCTTGCCAAGAGGATTAATGTACGTCGTGTATTGAGCATATGAAGCACTGTGATAGCCGAGAGGGCTTCCTGAAATGTGTGACGGAAAATGGTCAGAAAAAGAAGGAAGCTGAAGAGAAAGGTGCCTGGGTTCAGCTGAGCACCAGCCTGCTCTGCCCAGAGAAGTGCCCTGTGTGAGAACCAGTGGAAAGGAGCATGTTCCCTAGGAATGCATAGCATGATAGGTGTAAAAAATAAATAAATAAAAGACCACTGGACTGTAAAAATGTTTCTCTTCATTGCATAGAAGTGTGGTGTCCCCTTCCCCAAAGAAATATTTAAAGCAAAAAAAAGAAAAAGTTCTAGTCATCAGGAGGTCTTCAAACCTTGTAGACAGAGTTCTAGTCTGGAAGAGGGTTATGTGCTAGTCTGGCGCTAATAGTCACAGGGGAGACAGCCGGCAACTGATGATTCAGGTCACTGTGCTGTTGTGCAAACCCTGAGCGGGCTGGCCAGGGAGCGTGACCCGGGGGAGAAAGCACTGGAGTAGTTTGGGCAGGACTTGGGCTGGACTTCGAAGAGTGGACGAGATTTGGAAAGGTGCAGAGGAAAGAAGAAGGCATTTAAGCAGATTTTAAACATAAGGACATTTGTGAAGGGGGGTGGGCATAGCCAGTTCTGAGGATGGGGAGCCCACCTGGCCATGTGGCCAGCAGGGGAGGGGTGTGAGGGCCTTTTAAGACCTTAGCAGGTTGGGGCACTTCGAGTCCATGAAAAGCAACTGGGTTCTGCTTTGTCTTGTTGGGGTGGGGCAGGGCGTGTCAGGGAGGAAGGGAGGGGACAGGGAGGTGGTGGTGGCGCCAACCAAGCCAGGCTACTGGGAGATTGATCTGGTTACGACAGGAGAGCCAGCCTGGCAGTGTGACGAGAAAGGCTGAGGCTGGTTGCCTGCGGAAGTCTTTGCAGTGTGACATGTCAAGGGCCTAATCCAGGGTGGAGGTGGTTGTGGTGATGGGAACTTGGGAATCCATGAGCCAATGAGGGCAAAGCGGGGCGGAGCTAGCCTGGCTGTGGGATTTTTTTTTTTTTTTTTTTTTTTGAGATAGAGTCTCACTCTGTTGCCCAGGCTAGAGTGCCGTGGCGTCAGCCTAGCTCACAGCAACCTCAAACTCCTGAGTTCAAGCGATCCTCCTGCCTCAGCCTCCTGAGTAGCTGGGACTACAGGCATGTGCCACCATGCCCAGCTAATTTTTTCTATATATTTTTAGTTGTCTGGCTAATTTCTTTGTATTTTTAGTAGAGACGAGGTTTTGCTCTTGCTCAGGCTGGTCTGACATATGTTATGACATAAGATATGACATATTTGGAAAAAATGGAATTCTAACTGGATTTGATAATATTAAGGTATTGTTAACTTTTTAGGTGTGATAATTGTATTGTGGTTTTAAGAGTCCTTATGCTTTAGAGATACTGAAATGTGTACAGATGGAATGTACACATTCTGCACACATCTGGATTTGTTTCCAAGTTATCCAGGTAGATGGGAGGGTGGCCACGGTCTACATGAAGCAGGACTGGCTCTGAATCATAAACTGTCAAAACTGAACGATGTGGGGTTCATTTTGCTCCTCTCTCTACTGTTGCATACATTTGAAATTTTCCGTAAATAAATTCTGGCCCTTGGAAAATGCAGGTCCTGCACCCCGGGATTCTGATCATTCCCAATCAGAAATCACTAGAGACATTTTGAGCTTGGCAACAGTAATCTCTTGTTATATTTCAAAACAGGAATTCTGCCCACCTCTGTTTTGCCTAGAGCAGGAAAATTCATGGACTGGAAAGAAAGAATGCCTTGATTTCGTTTGGAAAAACAAACCGTGAGAGACACATGATCTCCGTCAGGAGCATGGAGGAATCCGGCCACCTAAAGAGGCAAAGAGCAAAGGCAAATTCGTGCAGTAGCTGGAAGTAAATGCTCCTTTGAGAAAAGTCACTCCCAGCAGGGGTTTTCTGGCAGCAGAGCACTTGGCGTGAGTGTGAACGCTGAGAGTGTTTTGAAAATTGCAGCGGGTGTAGCAGCCAGCAGCAGGCCAGTGCCATGTGGCCACAAGCCACACCCCACCCGGACTGAGGCTGCGGGAACAGAAGAGAGCCCATTACTGTCACCCCTGACATTGGTTGTCCGGGTGCCCACCCCTGTGGCACCTCTGTCTCTCACATATCACAAAGACAGGAGGCTGCTCAGTGTCCCCAGCTGTGCAAGAAGGGACACCAACTATCCCATGCTGGGAGAGGACCCTGTGAGCTTCTACGAAGCCATGTCCTTGGCAGACCATCTCCAGGCTAAAGGGCAGAAATCAGATTTCTTTTTCAACAAGTGGTCCCAAGCAGAACCCATCTCACACGGGAGAACTAGAAACTGGGAGGGCATGTTTCACACCTGAGAAAGTGATCCCATGTTCCTCCTCTTTTTTGAGGGTAAGAAAAGCATGTGAGGAGATTAAGGTGCTCACTTCCCCTGGGGAGGAACAAGCATGAAACAGGCGTTGAGAGTCCGGCCCCGCAGACGTGTGAGGGCCTGCTCCGGGCCAGGCGTTGTGGGACGTGCAGGGGAGAACACCACGTAGTCCTCGTCTTCAGGGAGATTGTAGGGGAGGGAGAAACAGGTGTGCAAAATCTCTTAGATAAATACTGAAACAGAAGAACACGGAGTTCCCGTGACCCAAGCGAGGGAACTGTTACTTAGCCAAAGTTGAACTTTGGGAAAATCACTTAATCTCAATTTTTCATCTGTAAAATGGGGCAATTCTGGCCTTATTTACCCCATAGAGTTATACAGTAAAGACGGTGATGATGATGATGAAGCAGCAGGAGGAGGAGTAGAAAAGGCTTTTTTAGACCCTGCTACCCTGGAGAGTCTGTGACTGGTCCCCAAGGACGAGCTCCCCTGTGGGTGGCAGCCAAGGCCAAGGCAGGTTCCTGCTGCAGACGGCTGACCACTCCCTGGCCAGCCCCAGGAGCGCCAGGGCCCTGTGCCTTCATTCCCAAAGGTACTTCCACTGGGAACCTCATTACATGCCCAGAAGCTGCCTGGCGTGAGTAACCTCTCCGACTCGTTCCAACTCAGCTGATACAGAGAGTGAAGGTGCTTAGTCCTAGTATTCTTACTACATTCCAGAGCTTAAGAGCCAGAAGGAACATTCCAGAACATAGTGCCCAACCCTCCCATTTGTATGAAGGGCACTGGAGGCTCCAGCAGGGAACACGACCTGCTCTGGCCACCCATGGAGGTGGTGGGACAGCTGATGCTAGACTCTTCTATTCCAACATAGCTGCTGCTTTTCCCAAGAAAGGTTTTGCCAACACTGACTCTATTGCCTTTAGTATTCTTAGTCTTTCCTGCCCCCAAATACCTAGTTTGGCCCTAACTTCCAATAAAGAATATTTAGGGCAAAATCAAAAAGGAAAATTCCTCCTGATAACCTTTTCCCAAGCTCTCTGTTCTTTTGAGTCTTCCACTCTTTGGGAAATGTTTTCTAAATGCCTGTTATGCATGCGACCCTACTCACAACGTGGGTTCACAGAGATGAAAATGAGAGGTGCCCTGTCTTCAAGGAGCTTGTGCTTAGTTTTAACAGAAGTGCCCTCTTGATGAAACCTTTTTGAACTTCTGCTCTGGGAAAAGAAAGTCCTTCTAACCCCATCCGCTTTAGTCACGTGTGCAAGGAGAAATCTCACTGCTACATCTCTTTACTCCCTGAGTTTTCCCATTCCTGCCTGGCTGGGAATGCCCACCCCGCCAGCTGTGGGTGCAGGCAGTGTGTGAGCACAGAAAAGGCTGGCGGCCTCACTTGGGAAGACTTGCTGCTCTGTGCTGTGCTTTTCCTAACCCTTGGGGTTTACTTGAGGATTGTTTCACTGTGCCCCTGTTGCCCCTAAAGACTTTGGTTTTGCTGCCAGCTGACTCACTGTCTTACTCCCGCTGGCCCCTGGGGCGCCTGCTTTGGTGTCCTCCAGCCCCCACTTCCCAGTCGCCATGTTGGTACCATTCTGTTGCTTTGGGTCCAGGTCTTTGAGGCCTTGGAAATAAAAACAGTGTAGCTCAGTGGAGTCTCTGGCATGCACAAGTGGGAAAACCAGTGTCCAGTGAAAGGGTGGACTGGAGATTCCGAAATCCCTTCATGCTCTAACGTTTCTGAAAAGGCATATCCAGAGATTGACAGCCTGAAAAATTAGTAAGGTTCCACTGTGTGTCCAGACTTAGAGGAGCTAAGCCTGCGACCAACTCCTCATAGCATTTTTTTTGTTTGTTTGAGACAGAGTCTCACTCTGTTGCCCGGGCTAGAGTGCCGTGGTGTCAGCCTAGCTCACAGCAACCTCAAACTCCTGGGCTCAGGCAATCCTCTGCCTCAGCTTCCCGAGTAGCTGGGACTACAGGCATGTGCTACCATGCCTGGCTAATTTTTTCTCTGTATAATTTTAGTTGGCCAATTAATTTCTTTCTATTTTTAGTAGAGATGGGGTCTCGCTCTTGCTCAGGCTGGTTTCGAACTCCTGACATTGAGTGATCCTCCCGCCTTGGCCTCCCAGAGTGCTAGGATTACAGGCGTGAGCCCTCGCGCCCGGCCCTCATAGCATTTTAAATGAGCGTGGATACCAAGTATTGCTTCTGATTCTCCCCACACTCAGATGAGGTCCCCTAGGAGAGGACAAGATGTAGAGGCTCGGGATTCTGTGGGTCCGGTGCAAACACTGACACTCTTATGAAACAGTGCTGGTGTCAGCGGAAGGGTTCCCAGAAGAAAGGGTGCTCCTTCCCCTTTGCTCTGGTTAACACCCTTCCTTGTGTCAAAACCCTCCTGAAGGGACCCCAGATGCACAGCTGAGTTCTCAACGCTGACAGAGCCCACGGAGCACCCTGCTTCCACCCTCACGAGCCATGACATGCCAATTATTTGCTTTTCTGGAGAAACCTCAGCCTGAAAATCTGTTTAATTACTGTGGGAGCTAATCTTTTAAACATAGATTTACATTCTTTAAAGACTTTTCCCTGTGGGAGTAGGAAAGTTTATCTGAACATTGGCTGTTTATTTTCATTTCCAGAGGAGGGACTACTATCTGGTAGTTAGCAGGCAGCTTGAGCCCTGGAGGAGTCTTTTTTAAGAATCTGTTGCTCCTTGCTGACGGTTTGTCAGTTATGTTGTAATAATTAGTTTATAGTGTTGTCATACTTTCCCCCAGCTTACACCCTGCACTTCACTCTGTCATTCCAGGCCTGTAATTATCTGACATTTTTCGAGTAGCCCTATTGGGCTGGGTTCTGTATTTACCCTGCATTTGGGTGTCAAGAGACAATGTCCTCATGGGGTTCGCATCGGAAGGATCATACTTGTAAACCCACCAGCCTCAAAGACCCACTTGGAGCTGGGATCAGTCAGACACTAATTTTTCCAACCTGAGGCAGCCCAGCGGATTCATGAAATTCTTCTCCGCTGGAACGCCAGCTTGGGTGAGCAGGGGCTCTGCTGTGTTCAACCTGGCAGCTCCAAGAGCCGGAGCGATTCCTGGCTTGTAACAGGTGCTCAATAAGCAGATGCTAAATCGCTCAAAGGTAACATGTCCTCACGTGGAGAAGATGTGTGCTATGTCAACCATGAACAAGGTACAAAATCAAGCAGGGCCTCGTGGGCTCTGCTCTCTGGCAGGGGCTGCTATAGTCCTCCTTCCCCCACGTCACTTACGAGCAGGTGGTCTTGAGGTGTTTGCTGGACCTGATTCTGTAGGCCCAGATCTCTGGGCCTTGAACATTTACCCCTGGATATTAAGAAAAGAGGAGAAAAGGAGTAATTAGGGTGAACACAGAATTAGAAGATAAGGAAAAATCCTTGGTGGAAAACTGACTAAATTTTGACCTTGAATCTCTCCTTCCAGGTCCTGATGGGGAGAAGAGCTGGTCCAAGAAGTACCCGTCCTGTGGGGGCCTGCTGCAGTCCCCCATAGACCTGCATGGCGACATCCTCCAGTACGATGCTAGCCTCACACCCCTCGAGTTCCAAGGCTACAATTTGTCTGCCAACCAGCAGTTTCTCCTCGCCAACAATGGCCACTCAGGTGAGGGCGAGACCTCAGAGGCCTGCGGGGTAGGTCTGAGCTTCCCTCGGCTCCTCGGCCTGCCCTTTCCATCTGGCAGGGAGCGGGCTCCATCGTGGCACCCAGGTGCCTTTGAGGGAGACCTGGACCACTCTCTCCAGGGGATGCTGGAGGCCCTAGGGGTGGTCCTGCCAGGGCAGCTCGTCTCAGAAGCAGCACATCTCTCCGGAGCCAGGAGGAGACAGGCCTGAGCCCCGTGGCCCATTGGCTGTGCTGCCGAAGCGAATTCTGGGCTGTCATGAACTACTCAAGGGACCATGCAATTCAGTGGGGGTGGGGGCACTCACGTTTTGGAGTCAGAGACCAGGATTTGAATCCTGGCTTGAAGACTTATGAGCCATGAGACTCTAGGTAAGAACTTTAACCTCCCTGAGCTTCCACCTGGAAAATGGAGTTATTTATTTTTTTCTTTTTGAGACAGAGTCTCACTGTGTTGCCCGGGCTAGAGTGAGTGCTGTGGCATCAGCCTAGCTCACAGCAACCTCAAACTCCTGGGCTCAAGCAATCCTCCTGCCTCAGCCTCCCAGGTAGCTGAGACTACAGGCGCGTACCACCATGCCTGGCTGATTTTTTCTATATAGTTTTAGATGTCCAGCTAATTTCTTTCTATTTTTAGCAGAGACGGGGTCTCGCTCTTGCTCAGGTTGGTCTCGAACTCCTGAGCTTAAACAATCCGCCCGTCTCGGCTTCCCAGAGTGCTAGGATTACAGGCGTGAGCCACCGCGCCCGGCCAAAATGGAGTTACCAATAGGTACTGTGAAGACTCTGGATTATGTTTGTCAGGGGTCATAGACTACATGCTTCATAAACAGCAATTATTATTGTGGTTGTTGTTATATAATTCTAAAGTCTGGAAGGTACTTCACTAACGGTTCTATCACAGCAATGTCTATGTATCCCTTGGTCCAGTGTTAGTGTTCCTGCATCGTTCTCCCAGGGGAACCGAGAAGGGCTGGTGCCACTGGAGTTGCTGTGGGGAAACGGGCACATTCTCAGGGAAAGAGCCCAAGTTTCTGACCTTCAGGCTGCCTCTCTGCTCTGCACCTGGCTGCATCCACCTGTCCCCACCCCCCCACACACACTGCGACCCAGGCGGGGGTCGTCTACCTGACTGCTCTGTGGCAGCGCTGAGCTGGCCAGGGCTCTGAAGGCCACTCCTCTACTCCCCGCAGTGAAGCTGAATCTGCCACCGGACATGCACATCCAGGGCCTCCCATCCCGCTACAGTGCCACGCAGCTACACCTGCACTGGGGGGACCAGAATGACCCCCACGGCTCCGAACACACTGTCAGTGGGAAGCACTTTGCCGCCGAGGTGAGTGAGGTGGCCAGTCTGGCAGAGGCTGTCTGGCAGAGGCTGCCTGGCTGTGTCTCTCTGTCCCCCTCTGTCTGGCAGGTGCACAGAGCCAGGTTGAGCTGCCTCCTAGCTCTTCTCCCTACCTCTGGCGCTGTCCCCGGCACAGAAGGCTCCAGCCAACTCCAGCTAGCCAGCAGCTCATCTGCAGCGTCCTGGTTCCTTTCTTCTGCTGAACATGCTGAGTTTGTCTCTATGTCTTTTCCTGAGCGGCCCTGCTGAGGCGGCAGTGCTCCCAGGGTGGCAAGCAGGATGCCCCTTTTGTAGACATCACCATCCTATCTGTGTAGATAAAGATCTCGTTGCTGCTGACTCATACCGGGCTCATTGCTTTCCCTAACTTCCTAGTCTTTCTTTAAATGTCATGCTGTCTGCATATGTCTTTCCCATCCCATCCTTCCTTTCTCTCGGCATGGATTGTGTTTTGGAGCATGGGGACATGGGTCCAGGGCCACTCTTTTACCTGGCCATAAATCAAGGGATGACTGGCATAATAATGTGCAGGTGCATCATGGCAATCAGAGATTTGCTGAGGACAGCTCGGGATGTCCACCCAGCATTGGATTATATCACCCTGAGGTGCCAACCCAAAATGCCAAAAGAAAATGAGAAGGGGCATAGCGTTGTTCCTGTACAAGTTGGGGATGGGGTAGGGTGGGGAGGGTATTGGGGTGTTCCATTTCTGAGCTCCCACAGCACTGAACTGTGGCTCTGAAAGTTTACAGGGAAATACAAGGAGATGAATGCTGCTGACTGATCAGCCAGGGGAGCCCACGTAAATAACGACATGACCAATCTCCTCTGTACGTAACTGCCGAACTGCTTGATGTCTCCGACTAATTACAGATCTAGCCGCAAGCGTGCAGGGGATGGGATTTGGCCAAATAGGATGGCACTACCAGAGAGGTTCATGTATTTCAGAGCAGGCCCTTCCCTGAAGCTCAAGAACTGCAATTTCTTCCAGGCTAATTGCAATGTTGAGGTTTCTTCCCCCGTGGGGAATAAAGAAGGGTATAGGTTGGGAGGGTTTATATGCATTTGAAAATATTTCTAGTTACAGTGTTTGCTATTAAGTCACATCATCAGACCAAGGGTGTGGTTGAGATGGATTATAAATGCCAATACTAGAGAAAAGACACCAGGGTGACCCTAAAGTGGTGGATTCTCTATGGCGGGCACTTGAAAGTATAGCAGTTCTCCTGGATGGAGTCTGTATAAGAAGACTCTATCTTAATCCCCTCAGCCAGGGAATCCCTAATCCAGGAATTCCCTGGTTTAGGCTTCACTTCCTCTTGAATTAATCTGAACACAGTAAGAAAGTGCTCACACAGACCACAAACTCAAAGGTCAGCAGTAAAACGAAATCAGGACCCCAGGACCTTGGGGGTTTTAGCCACACGGAGTTTAGGTCTGTTTCTCAGAGCAATGCCAGGCCAGGATGGTGTGGGCACCACGGCAGGCTGTGTCCTTTAGGGGGAAAACAGTGACGCAGAGGCCCTTAGCAATCCTTAATAGAGGACCACCTAAAAGAAGGAATAATTTGATATAATTTTCAAAAATTAGAAAAGTTCAAAATGGAAACATTAAGCTGTATTCAATGAAATATGCTTGAATTCTACTTATAAACACATGAGATGGGGGAAAAGATGAATGAAAAGAAAGAAAAGAAATAGATATAACATTTCAATATGTCATAGTCTCAAGGGCAAAAAATCAACAGAAATGCATGTGTTGTATAGGTAGATCTATGAATAAGTGTTTTGGAAGGCCAGGTGACACCACCTTTAGGATTAAAAATTAGGTTAAACATTGTCAGAATTCATCATAACAATGGTCTTAATGCATAGATAGGCTTTTTAAACCCAAGATTTCTCAAAAACTTCTTTTCTTTATCTTAATAATGACAAGGAATTTCTTCTTTGGAAAAAATGAGTTTAGAATTTTATTTTGTAAAGATGAAAGTCTATATTCATGGAGTAACATTCTTATTTCGTGGTCTCTTAAAATATGGCTGATAAAACCTTTATGAAAGCCATGCTGTGATTTTTCTGCAACTGAGGGATACATGTGTGTCCTGTGCTGAATACAGTTATGATCAAGTTGTGGCTGGAGGTTTCCTGCCCCACCCCCACTGCTTCTAGATCAAGTGCAGAGGGATGGGGCTGAGGCTGGGGAAGCCACAGGAAACCATTTGGCCCCAGGCTCCAGAATAAGTAGGAAAAATGAGAATGGAGAAGTGCTCCAAGGTACCCAAGCTTTTTCATGGCTAGTGTAAAAATTCATTCATTCATTCATTCACTCATATCTCTCATGCACCTGGTACCTTCCAGGCATTGTAGGAGACACTGGGATGCAGTGAGTGAATCAGATAGACGCATGTGCCTTGGTGGAGTTTGCAGTTTAGAGAGGACTAAGGGAGAAGGGAAAACTGGAGATGCCAGGAGGGGAAGATCTGAGGGACCTGGTCTAGCTCACGGGTGTGGAGGGAATAGGGGCCCGTCCTCCCAGTTGGATTCAAGTCTCCTGCAGAGGCGAAAGCTTCCCACAAGGCGCTCATCCCCTGATGGGCATCTCCTCTCCCGCTGCAGCTGCACATCGTCCATTACAACTCGGACCTGTATCCTAACGCCAGCGCCGCCAGCAACAAGTCAGAAGGCCTCGCTGTGCTCGCGGTTCTCGTTGAGGTAAGAGATGTTCCAAGGGGTATTACATGAAACCTGAAGCAGGGATGAGATCGGGATTTGACATTTGTTCCACGCACGTCTGTTGGTACCAAGCTGCTCCCATATGGGCAAAGTCTTGTCTCCAGAGCAGAGGCTTCTCCCCATAGTGCTCCTTCTCTCTTGGCCTAGAGTCAGCACTTTCTATGGCCGGGCAGCAGACATGGCTCATGTCCTTTGTGACGTTGGAAAAATGAGTCTCAGTCCCCCGCCTTGTTGCATAAACCAGGGAATGGCCCAGTTGGAGAAGACCTGTAGGGGACGGAGGTCATGCTGCCCCCTGAGATGCCTGAACACCTGATACGACTCCTCATATCCAAGCTCCAGCCCATATATTGACCCTGGATGAATTCTTTCTTTAATCCCAGGAAAAAGGAAAGTCTTTTGATTAGTTTGCTTTTTTTTTTTTTTTCCTAAAGAGGCAGCATGTACCTCATTTCCCAACATGCTAACTTGTCTGACTTGGCTTCTGTGAACTCGGAGCTCCCTTAAGTTCTGGCTGAGACAGACTGCTAGTGGTGGCCTTCCGGCTGTCATCTAGATCATCAGGAGTACAACCATACCCTGTACTGGGACGTTCAAGCCCACTGCCTTAGGCTAAAAACGGGACATCCTGACATGCAAGGCCAGGACCATTACACTAACTCCCAACCACCTAGTGATCTGCCACATTTATCCTAGTAAGGCGACTCCTTTAGGAAGGACTTCAGCAGGGGTGGCTGCATACCCCCAGCCGTGCCCTCTCATAGCAAGTGTCAGTCCCAGCTCAGCCTACACGCTCTGTCCCAGTTCAACCTGCCCGGTCTCTATTGCAGATGGGCTCCTTCAATCCATCCTATGACAAGATCTTCAGTCACCTTCAACATGTAAAGTACAAAGGTGAGGGGCCCTTGGATGCTTATTCACTGTCTGCTGGAGAAGGATGCAGAAAAACAAATGCAAGGGGTGGGTGCGGTTTGTGTTCCCCAGGTTAAGGCAGCAGGTTGGGTACAATGGCCCTGAGAGGGGTTAGTTCAAGTTTCTAGGCTCAGTCACTATGCTCAAGGGTACTGCTGCCCTAGGGAGTGAGGCTGATACAATCACCATCCCCCAAATGTCTCCCCAGGCCAAGAAGTGCTCATCCCAGGCTTCAACATTGAAGAACTGCTTCCCGAGAGGCCTGCCGAGTACTACCGCTACAGGGGGTCCCTGACCACACCTCCTTGCAACCCCACCGTGATCTGGACGGTTTTCCGAAACCCTGTGCACATTTCCCAGGAGCAGGTAACTGTCGTGCCCGACTCAGCCAGAGTCCAGGTGGCACCTCAGTCCCCACCATAACCCGTATCATAATCAATGACTTGATTTCCTCACCTAGAGTTTCATTGGCAGCTATTCAAAACCTCTCCAAATAGTCCTGAAAGCACTGCAGAATTTCCAAACTGAGCTTTAAAAGAGGAGCTATCAAGTCAAGCTAGGAAATGAATACATGTGTCCTAGGTCTTTAAAGAAGAGCTGTAAAGCTGCATTTGCTAATATATCCCTCAGTGGCTAGATGGTATTCCCTCCCCAGGCAGGAGAAAGCCTGGTTCCTTGGAGGGGCGGAATAAAGGTAGCATCAGATTTAATCACTTAACAAATGGGGGCTCTGGGATTGCAGAGATGAGTGTGTGAGGGTCCCTGCCCTCAAGAAGCTCACGGTCTAGTGCAAACTGGGGAACAAAATCCTTAGCAACCATCTCTAAGCTTCTCATTTCATAGGGGAGGGAAGTGAGGGATGGAAGCTTGTGGGTCACCCTCTGGTTCACGATGAAGCTGAGACCCAAAGTTGGGTCATCTGAGTTCCAAGTCACTGGTTGTCCCTCTACTCCACAGCCTAAATACATGAGAAGAAAAATGACTCCCCACGAGATGGGGCCGGGGCCAGCGCTGTGCACTGGCTCACATGCCCCACTCAGCGTCATGAGTCCCGGGCAGCCCTCACTGCCGCTCCTTCTCCTTACTGTGAGCTTCTGGTCTGAGTCCCGTAGATAAATGGCAGCAGGTAGGCGGACAAGAATGAGGTCGTAGTGAATCAAGAGATGCAGTGTGTGGGGAGGCAGCAGCATCCTAATCCAGAAACTGCCTTGAAAACAGGTTATGCAGTCTCTGTGGTTGCATGAAAATGTCATGGAGCCCATAGTCAGATGACCTGTGAAGCTCCTACCTCCCCGCTTTTATTCCTTCTGATATGACCGTCAGAATAAGTCCCGGGCCCCTCTGGTTTAGAGTTGGGTTCCAATTCAGGTTCATGAGAGGAAGGCAGTCGCCATGAGAGGCCACGGAGCCCTCCACCGGCCCAGGCTTCCCTCCACGCAGGGCAGATTCCAAGTGTAATCAGGAGCTGGCAGCACTGCCCTCAGGCCCTGAAAGACAGACTCAGCACTGCCTGGCATGCTGTCACCCACACCTGGGGAGGAGAGTAGTTCTCTGGCTTTCCTGCTGCTTTGTAATGTCTCCCACCCAGCACCACAGGGCCTGGTTCCAGAGGCTTCTCCCAGGTGCAAGAGGCGAGAGCTGGCCTCTCTTCCCCAGGGAGGCCAGGCAAGGAGCATCACTCTGCCCTCGGGGGGTGTTTCTGCTCTTCCCTCAGCTGCTGGCTCTGGAGACGGCTCTGTACTGCACACGCATGGACGACCCTGCCCCCAAAGAAATGGTCAAGAACTTCCGGCAGGTGCAGAAGTTCGACGAGAGGTTGGTGTACATCTCCTTCCAACAAGGTAAGGAGACGCAGTGTTTATAGGGAGTGTGGTGCCAGGACGCTGGGCCCTTCTGGGTGAAGTCCAGCTCTGGCACCGCTGCCCTCAGAAGGTGGTTAAGAACCTGCTGCCACAGGACCTGGGAGCCTCGTGGAGCGAGGTGTGGGGGTCACTCAGGGCTCCCCTCACTGCTCTTCACTTCCCTGAGCCTTTGTGGAGAAGCGCAAGCGGGGGCTTCCATGCACAGGGACCAGAGCCCTCCTTATGCCTGGAGTCCCACATAGGTGGAGAAAAGAGGATGTTCTTGGGGACTTCTCTGCTCTGGACAATGATCCCCTCTCCTGAGACACATGATAGGGACCTTTTCATGAGAACAGACTTCTAACTTCTCTCCAAGGCTTTCTTGGCATCAAAGGCTGTAGCCACCCCACCTTAGGCCCAGCCAGGGACGTTCTTTTGTTAGTTGTAGAACAGCAGGCATAGGCCATGTCTGTGGCCATGGTGGCTTGTGGCGTAATGGAGCAGGGCCCATTCGGGAAGAAAGCTCCCTTGTTCCCTGCCTTTTTGTTGAATCTCCTTGGAGCTTGCATAAGCGCAGGCACATTCATTCCAAATTGAGCAAAGCTTCACAGTTTGGTTTATTCCTAGTGCTATGAGTTCTTGGTTCTTCCTTGGAAACCTGTAACCATAAGCCCCAGGACACTGGAGTTGTCCTTGCTTGTACCAGTGCCTGAATCAGCACTGCTGGATGCCAGGAGTCAGGGAAAGGGTGAGGGAGCATTCTTGGGCCCCACGCCCTGCTTCCAACCTCTAACTTCATTTTCTAAAGGTAGGTTCTTGATCGGTTCCCAGCATGGGACTCTTGGGTGTTCAGAAGCACAGCAGATCTGTGGAAGTTCCATTTCATGCCCTAATATCACTTGTGTACCAAACTGGCCGGGTGCTCACATAGAAGGATAACCTGCTAACCCACTCGTCAGGGAATCCACTCTCCTCGGCTCACCTGGTGCACTTTTCTTATTCCTTTCTTATGAGATTATAACTATCCCCTACTAAGCTCAGTTGAACATGTGAAGATTATGTTTCAAGGCCCTTTCCAGAAAAGTTTAGAAACATGCCTTTCTGAATTGACCCGTACATACACTCAGAATTATGTCCTTCTCTGTCACTTAATTAAGAACTGTCCAAGAATTTGTCTTTGGTGTTTTCCTCTCCAGATACCACTAGTTAAGGCAATTTCCCTCTTTTCCTGTTTCTCCATCTGAAAACTGAAATGGTGACCATTAGCCTTCCTAAAAATTGAGACTCTATATGATGTGACTATCAACTTCTTTTCTAGGAAATGACCTGTTGACAGAGTTATCCCTTTGTATCTATTCTGGATACAACGTTCTCGCTTCTCATTCTTCTAAATGGAGAATATAGCATTCCAGGGTTAAATGGAACTACTTCAGCTCTTAAATAAAATAAAAACCATAAAAACTCTGCCAGGAGATAAGGGAATTTGTCCACGTAGGTCAGGTCGCATTTTGCTTGTGCTTCGAGGACTTCATTTTCAGCTCTGTTCTCTGAGCCAGTCTGTGCACATCCCCAGGAACAGGGGAACAAATACTCTCCCCCTAGTCAGGAGACCTCCAAGTCCAAGGTCCTGCTTTGTTTTCTTCTGGCTGTATCATGTGGACAAATCATATTCCTTCTTTGGCCTGGATTTCCTCATCCATAAAATGCCAGGTTGGACTAGGTGACCTAACCTCCTCTCGGTGCTCATATGCTATGATTCTAAGGGGACACTAACAACTGCCAATCCTGACTTTACGTTGCAGGGACAGTGTTTGAGGGCAATTACGGAGGATCAGAAGAAACCATGCAGGATCTTGAGTCTGACATCAAAAGTAACCCCCACTTGTAATGATGGACTGTGGTGTTGGGAATAATTAGCCATCTTCTTAGACCGGCTCAGGTCTAAGCAGCTGCTTGCAGAGCGGGCAGCGGAGGCAGGTGCAGCGGAGAGCTTCCGTAGGTTCCTCCAGTCTGGCTGGGGGAGCTGGAGGGGCCCCTAGGCAGAAGCCTGTAGACCAACTCCCAGCTAGGAAACCAAGATCAAAGCCCAAATGCAGCTTTGCCAACTGCCCCTCCTGCATGGCGTGCCCAGGGCTGCTGCCTCACCCAGGCCGGGCCCAGCTTGCTCCTGGGAGTGAGGCTCTGTGGCAGTTCAAGGCAAACCTGTTCATTTGGAGGCTGATTATAGAAACTTGGCCAGAATTATCCCCTCCTTCTTACTTCCCAAAGACACAGGCACCAAACAAGGCTGCTTCCCCACGAGCAATGAGCAGGGAGCCCCAAAGGGGTTCCTCTGCCCCGAACCTCCTCTGCCCAAGGCCTGCATCCACAAGGGCCGCCCACACGGGGAGCTGGGAGCTGGCCCCAGACTGTCACATGCTGTTTCGGGTTTATGGTGTGAGACCGTTTGTCAGTGTGAGCCGTGAGCAATTTGGGCTCACTTATTTGTCGACTCTTCCACTGAGGCATGTTTGTAATTATGGTTTGGCTCGTTCGGGGTTTTCTCTGCGAGTTAATAAGAACTATGGAGTCGGAAAATTCTGCCAGGAGAAAAGTAATGTTAAGGAAATCCTCTAGGAGAGAACGTTGCGTAGATTTTGGGGGAGGACCTGAGTTTGAACCAAATTGGGACAATTGTGACTGAATCGTTTAACTTGACCCTGCTATTTTCCTAGACTCTGCTTAGAAAAGGAGCGCAGGACCTGGTTTCTATCCTTGAGGGGTTTATAAGCGGGGCTGTAACCTAGCCCTGGGGCAGAGTTTCTCAACCTCGGCATTATTGACATCTTGAGCAGGATAATTCTTGCTGTTGGGGGGCTGCCCTGTGCACCGTGGCATTGGCAGCATCCTCGGTCTCTACCCACTAGCTGCCAGCTGCGTCTCCCCAGTGGTGGCAGCCAAAAATGTCTCCAGGGGAGGAGAGGCAGAGTTGCCCCAGGGGTTGTACAGTGGCGTTCCTGGGCCAGAACTGATTTTTTTTTTTCACTCATATCATAGAAGTCTAGAGTTTTTCTATCACATAGGTGCCCTGGTCTTTATTCTTTTATGGCATGAGACTTTCAATCTGGTGATGGCTACCCCGAAACAATAAAGTTGAAGTTACTGAGGTAGACACGAACAAACCCATGAGAAACCTTGTTCCCTACCTTCCCTCAGAATCTGAGTATATCTTCTTTTTTATGTCATTGGTGAGGCTATGAGAAGTGGCATGTGTGAAAACTGCGCGCCCTTAGGAGAAGTATACAAATCCCTTTATCTGGGGTCCGGATGCCTCCGAAGTTGCAACTTTCCCCAGAATCCCTCATCATTCTTCTTCTCCCTCCCTTTCCTACAAGTTTTTCCTCTCTTGTGTTTTCTGCTTCTTGTTGCCCTTGGTTAAAATGCCCACTCTTTATGGGAAGGTGAAAGTCATGCCAGGCACTTTTTGTTCAGCTCTTAAAAAGTGCCTCTTCCCCGTGGCACAGCAGGAGGATTTGAGCTGAAGGAGGAAACAAGACTCACTGTCCTCAAGGTGGGATCCTGGGCCAGCGGAGGTTTTGCAGGAAGTCAGGTGCTCTGAGCGGCGGCGGCAGGTGTACATCGCAGGGGCCGAGGCTAGGGGCTCCGGCCCAATTCTTGGTTCCTTGGCGCCGACCTGCTCCTAGCCAGTGACACCAACGCAGTGTCCAGTGTTGGTGATGGGTGATAAAGCAAGAGCCCATCAAACCCAAATACTAACATTATGTAGTCCAAGTTTCAACATGTCAGGACAAGGGGAACTTGAGGGACAAAAGGAAGCCAAGAAGTTTCTATAATCATGTCTTTAGTGGGCTTGCTCTAAAGCAGCTGCATGCTGCCTGCCGCAGAGCCCAGAGCCAGCTGAGGGGCGCTCAGACGAGAGCACGGGGTGGCCGGGGAGAGGGCAGGTCTGTGGACAGCACGATTAGAACCTGCTTGACCCTAGCGGCCGGGGCAGTCGTATAAAACCTTAGAAGGGGAGAGGGAGGGAACGAGAGAGAGAGGGAAATCTTACACAGCTAAGATGGCTAATTATCTAACCCTTGGGGACTAGAATATGTATGTTGTAGTTATTGACCTTGTGTTTCTTAAAGTTTCTATTTATAAATAAAGGCTATTAGATGGAAGAGTATCATCAATTCTTCTAAAGTATCCAAGTGAGTAACCAGAGGAGTCCCTAGACCCGGATCAGGGGACCAAACAGTCAGGGGCAATGTCAACGGTGCTTAGAAGTGAAGTCCTAGTCCCTTCAACACGCCACATGTTTCCTGAGCACGGCCTGAGTTATGTGCTCTGGGGGACAGAAAACCCCACCACGGGTGTCATCCTGCTCCTAACCATAGCCCCTGGCACAGAGCAGGGCGTGTTCAGGAAAGATAGCAGGAAACGGGGCCAGGCAGAAGGCTGGACCCACTCTGGGTGAGGGATGGTTTTCCCACAGCCCCAACCCACCCTCTCAACCATAGCGCCGCTAGACGGTAGGGCCTCCCTAACAGGGCAGGTCCGTTCCAGTGTACACACTAGTCCCTATGTCTGGGATGCTCCTCACTCTCCTGCACCTGGAAAATTCTTTCAAGACCCAACTCTAACCATATCCTCCTGGAAGTCTTCCCCATCCCCTGGAGGTGACTTACTGTCTGCAGAACCACCCTTCGCCTCTGTTACGGCACTCGGCCTGCCACAGAGCACTTACTCCTTAGCAACAACAAAGAAAGAGAAAGAAAAATACATACATATTGCACACACACTACCAGCTCCTTAAGGACAGGGGTGATTGACACCCTACCCATATCTGTGCTCATTGTGAGCCTGTTGCAAGAACGTCCCTGCCTGGTCTCCCATCTCCCCTCACCGGCATCTTCTCTGCAGGAGGATTTACACGTAAGCCTGGACAGTTGTCAAATTTCAGTCTTATTAAGTCTCATTTTTCTCTGTTCTCAATTTGCTGACGGTGTTAAAATCAACCCATTTGTTTAAGAAACTTTAAAGACCAGAACTTAGCTGTCAAGTTTTGAAGGCACCTGGAGATGCTGTTGTGCTTTCTGTTGCTCTGGCTTGATGGGGATGAAAGGCCCCCGTGCCACTACCCATTCCTTCAGCACAGACAGCCCGGGCCACAGAAGGCAGCTTGGAGGACTCAGCGCCCAGTGCTGGCCTTGTAGCCCGCCCCTGCTGCTCCCGGGTTTAGGGCACTCAGGGTTGTATGGCTTTGCGCTCTGGGCCTGCATTCCTGCAATCTGGTGGCAAAGCCCTCAGTCCCTATCATGGTTGTATAAAACCAGTTCCCTCGCCTAATCTGGTGGCATCTTTTTGGCATATTTCTTGGTAGAAATTACTTCTTTATTAGGCTGCATGGAGTTCATAAGGAAAACTCCCCAGTTAAATATGTCCTCTAAAGATAGTTCTGCTCTGTGGCTACTGAGGGCATCTTCCTCGCTTTTCTTACCAAAGCCTCATCCAAAGAGAACACTAGCATTGCAGTTACTTGACTCCATGACTTTTTAAAAGTATAATAATGGGATTTTTTACCATGCTAAACTGGATTTTATTTATTTATTTATTTATTTATTTATTTATTTATTTATTTTGAGACAGGGTCTTGCTCTGTTGCCCAGGGTGGAGCACAGGATCATAGCTCACTGCAACCTTGAACTCCTGGGATCAAGTGATCCTCCCACCTCAGCCTCCCAAGTAGCTAGGAATACAGGTGTGTGCCACCATGCACAGCTGATTTTTTAATTTTTTGTGGAGATAGGGTCTTGCTATATTGCCCAGGCTGGTCTCAAATTCTTGGCTTCAGGAGATCCTTCCACCTCAGCCTCCCAAAGTGCTAGGATTACAGGCTTGAGCCACCATGCCCAGATGATTTTATGTATTTAAACTATCAAACCACTGATAAACCTCAACTCCCCTGGCCTCATTTACAAGAGTAGAGACTGTCCCGGACCTACATGGGTATCTATGTTATCACTGTGTAACATGCCATCTACAAAAACAGTCCATACTTTCAAATAGTACTTTGAAAGGAAAAGGATTGTGTTCCACAATCAGAATTGCAAATAGAGCTATAAAATACTAGACTGTTGTTCCAGGAACCCCAAATGTGTAAATGGGGTGCTTGTTCCTCCTGCTGGACTTTTCTGTGTTTACACTTGAGGCTTCAGAAGACCTCAAAAGCCGTTAACCAGCCTTCCTCGGTCCAGCAAGATGCCAGCGGAAGACGCAGCCCCTGGGCCGGCCAGAACAGGTAGCGAGGCCCTTGTGGCAGGCAGCTTGCCCGCCTTCTCCAGGTGTCTGTGCCTTCCCGAGCGAGGCGCGCCACAGTCGAGTTCTTCCACGTCTGTGTGATTTCCTTCTGTGTGTGACACTGCCTTGTCCCTGTTCACCCTGACTCCCACCTGTGCGCTGCGTAGAGCGCAGGCAGCTCCCCGTGTCTGCGCGCGTGCGCCCTCTTGCCAGCCAGCTCGGGAGCCCCCTCCGTTGAGTTCTCACTCAGGGGCTCTCGTGGACCACCTCTGTCAACCGGCCTGCCTCTGTTTCTCCCGTCTGTCCTGTTGTTCTTCCGTGGGAACTGCCTGTCTTGTTCTCCGTTCAGAAACAAGCCATTTCTTTGCTTAATCTGAAAATAAATCTCTCTGGCCCTGCACCATCTTTGATGCCTGTTCGCTCGCCCAGCCGAGGCTCTGCTGGGGAACAGGCTTTGGCTTCTCTCTCGGGCTCTTGTTCCCTGCAAGTCCTGACAGTTCTTTCTCCCTGGGCCCTGAAGTCTCGCTGGTTTTCCCTCTTCCTTTAGTTAGCAGATGCGTAGGCATCTCAGGACCCCAGCCCATCTCTGCAGAGAAGCCCTGCTTCCGTGGTGGCTGGTGCTGTCTCGACTGGCCGGGACAGCATGCCAACACCACCTTCCCGCCCTGGGCTTCGTGAGGTGGTAGAACTACTAAGCAGCTCCCTTGCCACCACGCCTCTTCCTTGGTGGCTTGTCATCTTGGCTTGCTCAGTCAAGCTGCTTCATTTCTGCAGCATCAAAGTCTTGGCTGAAAAGCATCTGTCCCTGCCTCTGGGGCTCTCCTTGTCTTCGTGGCTGTTCGGTCTCATTTCATGGTTTCTAAGGAGAGGCAATTTAGGCCCTGAAAAGTGGTTATCTAGGAGCGAGGAGTCCAGGGCACAGAAATGGATTAAATGATGCTGTGTTTGCAGGCCCTGTAGCTCAGGAGCCCTGCACGGTACATGGGCAAATCCAGGCTCTCCCTCCAGAGAAGCCACTGAGTGGGCCCTGTGCTCTTGAGAAAGGTCCCATCCTGGGGCCTTGCTCTCCACAGACTCTGCTCAGCGCCCTGTGGCCACGGCATGAAGGGCCCCGCCTCCAGCCCTGGACTGGGGCTGCTCAGCCGTCTAGGGGCCTGTGTGGCTCTCGGGGTATTTGAGGCGACTGTGAAAGAGACGACTTTAGAAACTGTCAGGTTTGCATGGCTTCGCCGAGCGGCCAGGCTCACTGGGAATAGTCTTCATGTGGCAAGACCTGGTTTGGTGCCACAAGCATCCGCAGCTTTAGGAACAAAGAACAAAAGTGTATTTCATCAAAAGGCTTGGAAGAGAAACCATGACTAGGTTTTAATTTGTTTGTTTTTTTAAGATCCCAAGCACCAAGTCTCTGGGTACCTTTAAAAAACAATCAATAAACCCTAATACCAAGTTACATGGTGCGGAGGCCGCAGGCCAAGCGGGTAACACAGCATGTGCTGTCCAAACACCTGAAACTCTCCCCAGGTGGAGGCTCCTGTCCCGAGCGCCTCCCGAGCTACAGATGGGTCCTTGTGTTCAGGTTACGAGAAGAGGCCCGAGGTGGGGAATCTGGCCAGAGGAGCCATCCCCTCTGCCACTTGGGAGGCCATGAGCTACTGGTGGTGGCTGGGCAGAGCAGGGAGAAGAGGCCATCCTGTCCTTGGGGACAGCTCTTCTCCATGCCTGCTCTGCTCACTGTCACAGCAGCCCAGGGTCACCAGGGGAATCCAGACCAGGAATCCCCAGGGGCCAGCCTTGGACTAGGGAGGCTTTGCAGGCTCAGTGTGAGAGTGCAGAAGAGGATGGTAGGGAAAGGACACAGCCAGACTCAGACCACAGGGTGGGGGAAGGGGCGTGAGTAAAACCTCACCCTGTAGCCTCAGGTCTGGTTTCCAGGGTGTCCAGTGCCCCAAGATGAGTCCCTGGCCTGCTGGTGTCTCACACTTGGCCAGGGCCCTCCCAGGGTCTCAGTCACCACAGTGGGCTCTGTGGGCACAGGCTCTTCTGTGGGTCAAGCTGGGTGGCCACCCTCTGTACAGCTCTGGCTTCCAATGTGAGTTAGAAGAGTTACCCCCCAACACACACACACACTTCTAGCACATGCTAGAAGTTTCAACTGAGATCAGAGAACCACCAGACAAAAGGGTATGTGTAAACAGACTTTGTTTAGACAGAGGACCTGACTGAGGCAATGGGGAATAGTTATAAGAACCTGGAAGGAGCAGGCTGGGGGGACCCAGGAGAGAGACTTCATGATCAGGCTCCTCTGTTCACTCAAGAAGACGGATTCACACATTAGCTTCCCCGGGGAGATGTCCCATAGGCCGACTGTGGGATTTCACCCTAGATAGCTGGGCACTAGTCAGCTCTACTGAGCACTCCTAATTCACCTCATTTATCCCCAACAGTAACTCGCTGGGAGAAGCCATAATCCTCTGGTTCCATGTAGCCGAGAAGGGAGCCTGGGATGGTGGAGGAGTTTGTCTAGTAGGACCAAACCCAAAATAGAACCAGACCACGATGTCAGACTGGATGGGGTGGGGACAAGTCTGGTGGCAGGCTTCTGGCTGAGGAAGAGGAGCAGGTCCCAGCGAAGTGCACAATGGCCTGCCCAGGTAGTCTCTGATGCTTACCCTTCCTCACCTTCCCTCATTGGCCACGTATTAAGCCCTGAAGTCCTGCCCTGGCAAAGAGACTGCGTGATGAAGGAGCAGTGGAAGGGGGGACCACAGGGTGAATCCCCTAGGTGGCAAGTCCCTGTGCTCCATCAGGCAATCACGTGAACCAGACCTTCTGAACACCCCCGGAAAGTCTGCGTAAGCCCCGTACCACCCACCAAATGAAAGGTAGAGCGTCGCTCAACACACTGGTCAAATCCAGCATGGTTTGACTCTAGATTAATTTTCAATCTTTTCCTTCTCCCTTTTAAGTGGAAATACTTACCGGCACAGGACTGAGTCTGGGTATGTGGCCAGCTGGCCGGCTGTGCATGCTGCAGCTGGGGTATCACTGTGATTCTGGGTGTGATCTGGGCCTGTGGTCCTGCCAGCCCATCCTCTCTGCTTCTCTGTGCTGTCGCTCTGGCTCCCGGTCCCCTCCTTGCTATGGGTCTTACCCTCGAGTCACTCTCTGATTCAAAGATGAACTGCCAATCAAATGCTCCTCTAAGGAAAGGCCTAATCACTCTACAGCATGTGTGTATTCCAAGAGCCTCTCTAAGACCTTCTGTTGATTATGGTGGGAGGCCATTGCCTGAAAACATGCCAGAGCCCAGTGTGGAGGTCAGGTGACTGGCCATGTGACCTTGGCAATGGGCTACTGGCTGTTTGGGACTGCTTAGGAACTGATGGAGACATCCCAATGGGCCTTAAATCCAGCAGGCAAAGATGGAATAAGTTTTCATTCTGTAGCTCAGGGTTTATCAAAGTGTGGTCCTGGACCTGTGCATCAAGATCAGCTGGAAGTGTGTGGTGAAATGCAGATTCCTGGGCCCCACACCAAAGAGATTAAATCTGAGTTGCTGAGAGTTGGGCAAAAAAAAAAAAAATCTACATTTTTTTTGAACAAGCTCTTCAGATGATCCTTGTGCAAGTTTGAGAGTCCCTGCTGGAAAACCACTACAATTTGCAAATGGCCCCCTCTAACTGCTCCAGCCAGTTCCACTAACCCAAAGACCAGAATCTAAGAGCACAGATGGGGAAATTATACCTCTCTGTGGATGAGTATGTAGCTGGGATGTGATTTCACCCCCATGTGTGGGATACGATGAGGGCAAGGGAGGAGTGTGACGTGTGCCCACTGCCTCTTCACCAGGCATCATCCTCTCGGTGGCCCTGGCTGGCGTTCTTGGCATCTGTGTTATCCTGGCAGTGTCCATCTGGCTTTTCAGAAGGAAGAAGAGGTGAGCTGGTTTGGGTTCCAAGTGGGAATGGGCGGCTTCTGTGTCCATGACGATTGGTCTGTCTGGGAAGGCAGTGTCGCAGCATGAAGAGCCCCTGTCACCTGCACCAGCACTGAGCCTAGGAGTGCAGTTCCCAAAACACCCCGCCCCAGCCTCCTTTGCACAAGACGCTGGTTGTTCCAGGGTCACTGTGCTCAGACTTGGAGGGGTGCGGGCCTGCCGCTGCTACTATATGATCTCAGATGAGTCTCTCGATTTGGGGTTTTTGCCTAAACACAAGCAGGAAGGCTATCTTCTTACTACGATCTTTACATCCGGGTTTTCTTCTATGAATCCAAAAATAAAGATGAAGGAAAACCTGATCTCACTCACATTAGCTATTAGGGCCCTCTGCGCATGGCTTTATTGTCATGTTTGGCTTTCCCTAAAGCCTAATTTGTTTTTCCTGGTATGAAAAATAAAAAGGTTGCCGGGAAGCCTGTTATGGAATCAAAGGCTTAAAGTGGGGGAGGGATGTCATAATAAGGCCTCCTTCAAAATGCAGGTGTAGCATCGTCAGGCGTTAGAAAGAACAGGTGGAAAATGAACAGGTGCCAATTGGATAATGCTTTATTTGGGGGCATTCCCTCCCAAGACCTATAGAATTGGGGAAAGGTCCCAAGGAGAGGAGTCTGACTTCTAAAACTTGCCTCATTCCACAGCTGAACCAGGCTACTCTCTGGGGCTCTCTCTCTGTCTCTCTCCCCACTCCCCGCTTTGACTAACAAGATTTGTGTGTTCTTGTTGTTCTAGTAGCAAAAAAGGCGACAACAAGGGAGTCATTTACAAACCAGCCATCAGGAAGGAGACTGAGGCCCATGCCTGAGGTCCCTGGAACTCCCAGGCACGTCCAGGGAAGGACCTTGCTTCGGACTCTACATACTTTGGCTCTCTGGACCCTTGAAACACCTCAAGGTGTTCTCTGGAGCTCAACCCACAACCACCCCACACCCTCAGGGACCCTCCAGCTGGGAACCTCCTCGCCCTGGGACCACAGCCACCCCCAGTGCAACCCACGGATGAGATGAGCTCTCAGACCAAGTGCTATGTTTGTGCGAGATTGTTCCGTGGTCTGGATTCTGGGGCCACAAACCAAAGCCACCTGCTGTTGTTGGTTGGAAAACACTCTCACCTAGGACTTCACTCAAGCGTGTTTCCCAGTATCCTGGACATTCATGAAGCTAATTCTCCAAGCTTTCAGAGCAGAACGTGCATTCTCTGCTTTGGTTTTGCTTTTGAGACTCAATTTCTTTCCCCAGGGGAGGGGTTGTCTCGCCTGATTTTCTTCTGCTCTGACAAAACCTTTCGTCAGTCCTCACAACTCAGGAGAAAGAACTGAGACAGGAAAGGTCAGGTTGTGGGGAGAGAAAGAAAACAAGAGATATACTTTGTAATATGTTAGGGGCACTTCCGTAGTCCCATCTTCTGGGTCAGGGACACGGAACAGGCCTTAGAGAAAGGCAGTTTCAAGTTCCTGTTCTTCGTGGGGATGAGACAGGGGAGTGGGAGGGAGAGAGAAAGAATGAGAAGACATACGTGACCGGGGAAAGTCTCAATTTGGGATCAGAATTGGAATCACATGATATTTGTCTAGTCATAATCTGAGAAGGACAGAATGACAGAGTATTAAGTCCAAACCTCACCTGTCTGTGGGGTCTACAGATTTTATACATAATAGGGTTGTTCCTATGAAATGCATTGCTGTTCTCTCTCTCTGCCCCTCCCCTAGAGTAGATGTGAGTTCTGAGATGACCCAATCTGCTTTTGAACCTGGAAGAAACAGGCAGAAGCAAAATGATTGCAGAGCGTCATCTCTTTTGGCCAAATTTCATTTCTGCCACTTCTACAGTATCCCTCTGGCCGACCTGGAATCAAGACATATCTACTCTTCTCTCTTTAAGCATGTCAAATCATGGATTAGTTAAAATATATTTGCAAGCTATAAAAGCAGGAGGTCATCTGTGCAGGGGCCAGCATCGTCGTGGTCTTCAGGGACAAATAACAACAGGACGTCACTAACACACTCCATGTTCTCCCCAGCAGGTCACACAGATAGTTTCTCATCTTCATTTTTCTCCTGTCGATGTGAAAGCCCCACGGAGATCAGTTAGTTCCGTGAGCGACGAGCTCCACCACCAACCTCTAATTGCTAGCACCTTGCAGTTCACGGAGAACTTTCTGGTTCATGACCTCATTGTGACAGCATGGAATGTCCTCCTAAAGCCTATGTTTCTTTGTAGTTTTTCCTTCTACTCCTCCCTCCCACTGTAAGAATTTTCTCTTCTTCACCATCACAAATTTTCATAATGGTGGCAAGCCCTACATCTTGGTAGCCAGTTTTGCTAGGGAAGGTTACAAGTGACCTAATGGGGGCCCGGGTGTGTGTGCAGGAGACCTCTGGTGGCCTTGTAGCCTGGGGTGGCAGTCCAGCCTTGCCATTGGCATGCCTGATGTATCATCCAATGACAGCGAAGGCAACCCTCATGACTTACGTGGTTTCTTGACCTTGGTCCAAAATTGTCAATGAGAGACCAACATAAACCACTCCAAAGCAGTAGGATTGTCTTTCAAGAAACTCTGCATACCTTTTATGGATGAGTTTTGTGAGATCATTGTACCTGGCACAAGGGCTGTTCATAAAGAGGGAGACTCACTGGAAGGTGAAAACAGTGGCATTTCCGCTTTCCTCCTCCTGCTTAGCACAGCCCAGACTCCTGGCTGCGACAAGACCAAGCCAAGGAGGCAGAAAGGATGCACCAAAACCCACACTGTCCACCTCTGTGCTAATCCCTGTGGGACTCTAGAGGATCCAGCCTTGGAATCCTCACTCATTCCACTGACACCAGCGCCTCCGAGGGAAGCCAGTTCTGTGGCGTGTGCGGCTGGGCCGTCTCGCATGCACCCTAACTCTGCCGCACAGGACAGGCAGAGAAGACACGACCAAGGCACGAGGCCACGGGGAAGGCCCTGCTCCTCTAGTCTCGCCTTGGCCTCGCACGAGTCTCTTTGTTCCATCTTTTTAGTGTCATCTAGTCAAAACTGTAAAAACCTGGATGTATTTCTTTAGGAGATGTGCTGTGTTGACTCTTTTAATCCCGTTTCAGGCTCAGACTCCAAATTCCACCCCCCTTCACTCACCTCTTTGAAGGCCTCCTGACTGGCCCTTGGGAAGTGCTGGCGTCTTTAGCACCCCTCAGTCCCTGTGCTACGGGGACTGAAGGGCACCGAGGTGATGGTCTGTTCAGCACTTCTGTATTTATTGCGAGAATGATTGTAATGAAGACACATACTGTAAATACAAGAAATTATAAATAAAATGTTTTTCATGTCCAGCTGATCTTTTTGGAGGTGAGGATAAAGCATTACTGTTTGCAAAGCACTTTGCAGCCCCCTGTTATGGTGATAGGTAACTGATCAGAACAAATAACAATGTGATTTGCATCCAGGTCTTAGAACCTGGCTCCAAAGGGAAATTCACTGAGGGACGTGATCACTTTGCCGAGACTGGAGGCCTCTGGCGCGGGCAGCTTGGGTCACACGGCTGCGTAGCTGGGACATCTAGAGGAATCAGGGAAAGGCTCAGGGAGGAGGTGGGATGTGAGCTGGGCCTTGAAGAATAAGTCAGATTTGAACAGAAGGATGGAAAAGAGAGAGAGGTTCCTAACCAAAGGGACATCAATATATAGGGAACAGGTCCTATGTCTCTTTTTACTCCTGAGAATATTGTACCTAGTAGGTGGACAGCCTCTTGGTTGCCTGTTACCTTATTTTGGATGCTTTTTGCAAAACATGCTATCATCCCTCATATAATCTTTTGTCTAAATCCAGATTTCACATTCTGGCTGGCTGAAGGAGGCAGTCCCGTAACAGTTACAAATAAGTACCCTCGTTGTTTGAGTTATATAGAAAAGCATCCAATTTTCATTGTAATTGCCCTAGGACAATAGTGAACAGTTCAAGGGTAATCTGGCTCCAGTACGTGACATAAAAGCTGGGCCAGCTTTCGAATAGAAACACTGCAAAACCCTCCCGGCCCCGATGGTCTCTTCCAGTAGAACACAAGGATTCTTCAGTCCTCCCCGTTGGCATCCTTGCAGGTATCACGGCCACATGCAGGCACGGGGACAAGTGGGGAGCAGGACAGAGTTCCCATGACGTGCCCATTCCCTGGACTTGCTCCCGTCCCTCTGCAGGAGCACTTCCCAGAGCAGGCGGTGAACATCTCCCTGCTCTCGCCACAGCCTTTCTTCCCATTCCCTTGTAAAGGGAAATAAAAATCTCAGGACCCCCAAACTCCTTATGCCAAAGGGATAGTTAAGCCTAAAGACTGAGTCACCCAACACTGTCATCCTTTTCCCTTTCCAACACTGTCATAGCTATTACTTCGCAACCTTGTGTCAAAGCATCATACGTTAGCCAGACCCCCACAGAAAGGCAAAGGCCTCATGCATCCCCCGATGACTGTCCTCACAAATTGCTCGTAAGTAATTCTTCCCATTCATTCATTCATTCACTTATTTATTTAGAAACACAGTCTTGTCACATTGCCCTACCATTAAACAAGGACATGTCAATTGTAACTTCAGTTCTGCAACTTAAGTCTACCTCCTAAAACTGAAGTCTGTTAGATTTCACACTGACAATGTCAATTACAAGCTTATCTTCCAAGGTGCAGAACAAGGACAGGATGAGATCAGCCATTCCTCCACCTGCTCTGAAAAGTCTGCATACTTGACTCTTCCTCTACTCTTTTCTTCTTTGAATGGTCACCCGATCTTGTGTATGATACAGATTTCCTGGGCACTAATTAAAGCCTCACAGAAATGTAACCATCAGCCTCATAGCCTATCCCTCTCTTCCTATGTGTCTTCTCCCCTTCAAAGAAATGTGTAAATACTGAGACTCCTGATAAACTCTTCAGAGGGCACAGACCACTGACATTTCGGTAACGTGTGTTTTTCCCAGATGTGCCCTCAAGCTCTGGTTCAATAGACTTTGGTTGATTGAGGACTCTTGCCTCACTCTTCATGTTGAGTTAATATCCTGAACTCCACGTCTCCAGCACAGAGAGGCAGGGTGCTGAGAGCCCCAGGTGGGCACAGGGAACTCCAGTCCTTCTTCAGCTTGGCCATGACCTCATCTAGATCCAGCTGAATCGACAATGTAGAGGCCACAGGCTCAGAGAAGTGGAATAAAATACGATGCAAGACACATGGGATTTAAACTTTCTAGTAGCCACACTAAAAAAAGAAAAAGGTAAAAGAAACTAGTGACATTAATTTTATTTTATAGAACCCAATAAATTGAAAATACTATAATTTCAATATGTACTCAGTATTTTGATATGAGATTTTAATTTATTTGTAGTAAACCTTAGCAATCTGGTACGAATTTTACATTTATAGCACATCTCGATTCAGATGCAAAATTTTCCTTGTAAATATTTGATCTGTGTTTAGATTTCATAAATTTACAGTTGAAGAAGATTCAAATACCCAAGTTGCTGCAAACACACTTAAGCTTTCCAAAGAACTGAATCAATTCTCAGTTTTTAAATTTAAATTTATCAAAACAAAACAAAGAGTTTCTCATTTTAGCCACTGTCCAAGTGCTCAATAGCCACACGTGGCCAGTGGGCGAGGGATGGGGGAACCAGGGAGGGGGAAAAGCAGGGAGGGAGGGAGACCAGAGGACAGAAGGAAAATCAACCAAAATGAGCAGGACAGCAGACTTTCAGACTGGGTCCGCCTCTCTTGGCACCTCTTCCCTTGGCGGTCTTCCCCTTGGCCATGCCCCTTGGTCACACCTGGGGTCCCTCTCAGCGCCTTCGCTGGAGCACGGGCTACAGACACATGGCACCTGGGAAACAGGAGAAGGACTGCGCTCAGGCCAGCCAGGTGCTAGCCACGTGCACACGCACCCTCCCCCTATCTCCTGGGAGCCCCAGGGTTCCTGCACCCAGCAAGGCGCTTCTCGGCCCGGCTGGTACGTGGCTGCAGCTGTGTCAGGGTGCGGAGGGGAGGTGTGAGGCCCGGGCAACTCTGGGGACGGGGTGGGGGGGTTCCCCGGCCCCACCCATTGCCCCTTCATCATGGAGTGACGGGGCAGAGGTACGGGCTTAAGTACAGTATGCTGCTGCACTGAATGATTCGCCATAAAAAATGATTGCGACTAGGTCAGAGTCTCATCATGACTGCAGGTCAATCAGGGATTCAGCCTGTGGCTGTCACTGTGCACCCTTGACTGCTTCAGGCACCTTCACCCATTAGCACAGCCCGGGGGAAGGCGCAATTGCCTCTGTCTTCCGAGGATCAAGCCATGCTCCCGCAGTTGAGTGACAGCGCTAGGGCCACCCTTCACAGCTCCAGTGACATGGAAACACACCTTTTTGTAATAGAATTGACCCTGCTTATCCCACTCAAGCAGGAGCCTCATAAAACCTCACGGGCTAATGATTTCCAGAAAGTCAACAACTTCCTGCTTCCAATCCTCTTGGTGACGTGAACCCCCGGCATTTGCTCAGGAAAAATCTGACCAGCGATTGCCCAGTCTGCTCAGCTCCTGAGATGCTACCCTCACCTCTGAATTCAGCAAACCAAGTTCCCAAAGACACTTTCATTGAGCTTTTTCCTTTCTTAAGGCTGCACTGGAAAGAAGGAATGAATACACACAGACACTACGGTGTGTCTCTCTGTATGTGTATATATAGTGAACACACACGCACACACACACACACAGAGTCATGCATCTCTTAATGACTAGACAACTGGGACACATTCTAAGAAATGTGTGGTTAGGCGATTTTGTCGTGCAAACATCAGAGTGCACTTACACAAACCTAGATGGTATAGCCTACTCTACACCAAGGCTACATGCTACTATGCCTAGGCTACAAGCATGCATAGCATGTTACCGTACTGAATCCTGTAGGCAACTGTGACACAATGCTAAGTATCTGTATATCTAAACATTGCTAAACCAGAAAAGGTACAGTAAAAATATGTATAAAAGGTAAAATGTAGGACGGGAAGTTGCTCTGGGTGAGGCAGTCAGTGTTGAGTGAATGTGAAGGCCTAGGACATTACTGTATACTACCGTAGACTTTATAAACACTGTACACAGGCTGCATTAAATTTATTTAAAAATTTGCTTTCTTCACTAATAAATTAGCTCACTGTAACTTTTTTACTTTATAAACTTTGAAAAATTTTTAAAACTTTTCGACTTTTCTGTAGTAACACTTAGCCTAAAACACATATTGGGCCAGGTGCAGTGGCTCCCAGCTATAATCCCTGCACTTTGGGAGACCAAGGTGGGGGGATTGCTTGAAGTCAGGAGTTTAAGACAAGCCTGGGCAACATATTGACACCCCAAGTCTACAAAAAAATTTTAAAAATTAGCCAGGTGTGGTGATGCATGCCTGTAGTCCCAGCCACTCGTAAGGCTAAGGTCGGGAAATCACTTGAGCCCAGGAGTTCGAGGCTGCAGTGAGCTATGATCGGATCATGAACTTCAGCCTGGGCAACAGAGCGAGACCCTATCTCAAAACACACACACACACATTGTACAGATGTACAAAAATATTTTCTATCTTTATATCCTTATTCTATAAGATTTTTTAAATTTGTTTTTACTTTTTAAACTTTTTTGTTGAAAACTAAGACACAACACACACATTAGCCTAGGCCTACACAGGGTCAGGATCATCAATATCAGCCCCTTCCACCTCTACATCTTGTCCCATGGGAAGGTCTTCAGGAGCAGTAACAGGCATGGAGCTGTCATCTCCTATGATAACAATGCTTTCTGGAATACCTCCTGAAGAACCTGCCTGAGGCTGTCTTACAGTTAACCTTTTAATATATAAGTAGAAGGAGCACACTCAAAAAATAATAAAAAGTTTAGTAAATACATAAACCAGTAACCATTGTTTATTATCATTATCATGTATTATGTTCTGTACCTAACTGCATGTGCTATATTTTTATATGACTGGCCACACAGGTTTGTTTATACCAGCACCACCCCAAACACGTAATGCATTACACTCTGACATGACCATGGCTATGGCCCTACTAGGTGATAGGAATTTTTCAGCCCTATTATAATCTTATGGGACCAAAGTCACATATATTACTATATGGTCCATCATTGACCAAAACATCATTATGTGGTACATGACTATATTCCATTTAATATGAAAAATTCTAAAAAATGCAAACTAGAGTGACAGAAAGCAGATCAGTGGTTGCCTTGGGAGGAGGTAGAGCGGGTAATGGAGGGATTATAACGGTATAAAAGAAATGGTTGAGGTGACAGATATGTTCATTATCGTTTTTAAAGTATTTTTTTATTTTCATTTTTTTAGAGCCAGGGTCCTGCTATGTTGCCCAGGCTGGAGTGTAGTGGCTATTCACAGGAGCAATCATAGCTCACTGTGGCCTCAAACTGCTGGCCTCAAGTGATCCTCCTGCCTCAGCCTCCTGAGCAGCTGGGACTACAGGTGTGTACCATCATACTGGGCTTTTGTTCATTATCTTGATTCTGGTGAAGGTTTCTTCACATATGTCAAAACCATTTACATTTTATACTTTAAATATGTACCATATATATCAATTATACCTCAATAAATCTGTTTTCATAAAAAGACACCACCCCTCATGCACACACAGCCAAATGACACTGGGTCCCATCCTGGCATCTCCCCCTGGTCCATCTAGAAGGAGACATGGCCAGGGCTGGCATAATGCTTCCCTTGGACTCGCCCTGTGGGCGGGAGCCCAGGAAGGAACGTGGTCTCTACTCACAAGGCAGCTATGACCGCTCAATATTGTAACTCAAAGTCATTATTTCTGCTTGCGTTCACATGTGTCAAACATTAACCTTTAATTACTTGCAATGAAGACAATAAACATAGGGCACATGGGCTCAAGGGCAAGGCTGAGACCTATCACACTCTGTGTTGGTGCTGACATACATGGTCAACTGGCCTTCTTGGAAGAAGCAAAGACTTTTCTGGTGAGGTAGGTAACATAACCAAGTAGTTCATCTGCTGAAACAAGTTTCCTAAGCTAACTAGATATCCAAGAACAGATCTCATGCATCTTTGTGTCTCTCCTCAGCTACCCAACACATCACCATTTGAACAGTTTCCCAATTATGATATATCCTTTCCATGGAGGACCACGTGGCCACCAACAAACTCAGGAGCTCATCACTGCTTCCTAACCACTGGATGAAATTGGATTAATCTCCAGATTCAAAGTAATTTCCAACTGACTTTTTGCCTCATACCTCCTCATTCAAAGGCAAAGAGCTAATGAACAACAACTGTCTGCTAGGCACAGGTAAGTGGTGAGGATTCATGCCTAATTTAGACAGAGTCCCTGTGTTCAGTGAGCTCACAGTCACATGCAGGGAGACAAACAGAAACCACTAACCATAATATAAGAAGACTATATGTACAGAATGCTGTGTGTCCATCAACAGAAGAATGGCTCAATTATGGTATATCCAAAAAATGGAATACTATTCAGCAATAAAAAGTTACAAATTATTGATATACACAAAACATGGACGATATCTCAGAAAATTACGTTGTGTGAAAGAAGCCAGACACAAGAGTACATTTTGTGTTATTCTATATACATGAAGTTCAGAAACAAGCAAAACGTAATCTATGGTGATAGAAGCAGGAACCAGCAGCTGGAAGGGGTGTGGGTGGACTGGAAGGGAACACAAGGAACCACTGGGGAAGGAAATGTCCTCTATCCTGACTTGCAGCAGTGGTCACATAGGTGTACGCATTTGTCAAAAGTAATCTAACTGAAAACTTCGAATCTGTGAATTATATTGTATGCAAATTATTCCTTGCTTTTAAAAAGAGTATAAGGGGTCAGAGTGGAGAAATCTGTTTGCTTTTCCTAGTCAGGAAAGACTTCATGGAGGAAGTGACATTTGAACAGGATCTTGAAGGAGGAATAGAGTGTTTTCTAGCTGGAGCTAAAAAAAGAAGAAAAAGGTGGAGGTATGAGAGTTCACAGCACACCTAAGTAGAGGAGGCCTCAGGGATGTGAGGTTTTTTGGTTTGTTTTTTTGAGACAGTGTCTCACTTTCTCACCCAGGCTGGAGTGCAGTGGTGCAATTATAGCTCACTGCAGCCTCGAACTCCTGGGCTCAAGCAATCCTCCTCCCTCAGCCTCCAGATTAGCTGGGACTACAGGCATGAGGCACCATGCCCAGCTAATTTTTCCTATTTTTTGTAGAGACAGGGTCTCGCTATGTTGCCCAGGCTGGTCTCGAACTCTTGGGCTCAAGTGATCCTCCCACCTTGGCCTCCCAAAATGCTAGGATTACAGGCATGGGCTACCAAGCCCTGCCCTCTGCTTGGTTTCAGACACCTTGAGGTATTTCTCTACACCAAACTGTTTCTGAATACACAGATATGAAATAGGCCTTATGAATTTAAAATCAGATAAAGAATTTCTCTTTGAAAAAAGTCTAAGAACAGATCAGTCATAAATAAGAGAATGTTTTATAAGAGAAAAACTGCAGTAACAGATACTGAAGGATACACTTTTCCAAAGAAGAGGAAACATGGGAAATGAGTAGTGTGCCAAACAATCTTTTTATTGTTTATGGAAAAACAGGTCTGGAAAGAGTCTATTGCATTGTGTATTGAATGCAAGGTGTGATATTGCAAGTATATGTAACAGTATAACTTATATAAAGTGTTACATATTTTAGAGACAGTATCCACCTCTTTCTAAACACTAATATTTAATAGAATGAAAGTCTCCTATTAAATAAGAAATGTAAACATTGCAATCATAAACAAAATGCTCTAAGCAAAGCACTTCAAAATTGTTTTGTGTGACATCTACCTTGCCTACCTGGAGTTAGGAATGGTGGGGCCCAGAAAAAACTTAGCAAACAAAAAAAGCCAACACCCTCAAGGAGCTCTTTCCAGGAAGGCCACTGATGCCCATGACAGTCTGCCACCTAGGCTGGTGAGCCAGCCAGGCACCCAGGCCCACACTGACTGCTAATGCCTGTTTGGGGGCTGGGCTGAAGTGATCAGGGAGAATACCAGGTAGGAGGAAGCTGCTGTCACAACTGCTTATATTGCATCCTCTATGGATATGAACAATTAGCATTCTGGGGTGATCTGTCACTCTCAACAAACACTGAAATTGAGAGTAAAAATATTAACAAAAGCCATTTTCTACGCAGTCTGCAGATATCATCATTAATTCCTTTCAGGCATGTTTTCATTAAGGTGCTCTACTAAAAGATGCTGCTGCTACTATACTGCCAGCCAGGCAGGCCAGGAGAGAGGTAACAAAACTTCTCCAGTTACAACTACTGACTCAAATGAGTTAAAAATAAATACAGTTTGTATTAGAGAACAAAATCAATATCATTCACGTGGCAACATATTCAAGCACTACAACAGTGTTCACAATTCCAAGGTCAACTCTAACTGTATCTACCAAACAGGAAGTCACCAGTGGAGGACACCACACAACAGCAACACCACCTCATCCTCCCAATGTCGTCAGTACTCAGAAAGCTCATTATAGGTAACAAATGAAACATTTTTTTTTTTTTTTTTTTTGCAATCTATACACAGCAACAGAGGAAGACTACACCCTCCCCGGGGCTTCCTTGCTGAAGCCGACTCTGGCAAGGCTCACATTCTAAGAGAAATCAGGGTCACAAGGTTCCTTCGATCACAGGTAGTGAAGGAACATTAGACAATTTCCTCAACTAAGACAACAGTCTCACCATCAAAGAAAATTTTCTTCTCATTTAAGTTCCTGTAAATGAGATTTTACAATATCCAGCTTCTTTACTTAATATGAAACTATTAGTGTGCAGAAAATACCCACAAAGCTCAAACATGAATAGTATTAATATAATAATCTCAGGTTTTTCACACTCTACAGATCAGCAAGTATTTGATCAGAATACCCATTTAAGAGACTTGTAAGTCAATAGTAATAAGCATCTATTTTTCTTATTCTAGTCATCAAAAAACACCATATTTCAATAATAGTAAATCCCAGTTCAATGAGTATCTTATTCCCCTCGACTCTGCACAGGAAATTTCACTGTTCAGTCTCTATGTCCTTGACTCTCCCAGTTAAAGGGAAAAAGCTGGGAAGTTGCAGATGCCAGCGGAAGCACTGGTAATAGTTCTGGCATAACCTTTAGGGGAATAACCACAATTGCTTACCAGACTGTTTACAGCCTTACTAGGAGCCCTAATCCTCTTAAATCTCTAGACTGAGATATTCTAGTATTTTAAACATGGGGAGAGTGCATTGATATTGATAAAGGACTAGTTGTGTGTAAGGCTTTGGTCTCTGGAATGATGTGTGTCTAGCCGTAAACACTGGCCAATTTCTGTTCTAAGCATGTCCACTGTTCTCCCCACCACAGCACTGCCAAAACCACCTGTCCTGCCACTGTGGGACCCCCACGGCTGCTATCTCTTTTGAATGTTCCACTGCACATGTGGGATTCACTGAAGTATCACTTCAATGTATAGGTAATTTCTATTTCACACTACCAGCTCCCCAAAGACATCAACTGGGAACAATTTCTAGTTAGTAAAGGCACAATTCAATGGCATTTCCTCTTTATAATGGAAATCAAAAGGGTTGTTTAGAAGCTGAATGAATATCCTGGGTATTCTTATAAAGAGAATGCTAGATCTGCTACCAAAGCCCAGGGACACTTATGAGACTTAAAGATTACATGGATTATGTAAAAGCATGAGATTTGGCAGCTTAAGATATAGTTTCAATTTTACACTATACCATTTGGGTAAAAGTGCTGTTTAGTATCACAGGAGCAAATGAAAAGTGTCAACAATACCCTTTTGATTTGCTTTCCTCGTGCTTTTGGTTACACTTCCACCAGCTCCAGTGAAGCCTGTCCCAGGACACGTGGCTCAGCTCCCTGCACAGCTGCTCTGAGATAAAACAATGAGCTTCACCAAAATGAGCCCAGGAGTTAGCACTCACATGCTGAGCACTGTGGCCAAGGGCCTTGCGGTAGAGCCCCTAAAAAGCTTTAAACAGGGAAATACAGATGTTGCACAAAAATCCTGCATTTTAGAATACTTCCCCAAGGCAGTCAGAAAATAATTGTTTTTAGTTAAAGAAATGGAATCTGTACTAAAACACCAAAACCTAGAACGGAAAAACTTCATTAATCAACATCTTACTTTGGCTAAATTATCAGAGTAAGCCAGGGTCATTTTATTATTGCATTTGGAAGCAGAGCCTACCATGTTCTAAGACAGTACTAGTGAAGTACATGAAACAGTGTACAGAGGGGATAGCCCTTTAGCCTCTTGTGACCTCAGAACTTAAAAGGCAAAGGCTAACCAGGATCCTATATTCAGGTACTGACTTGCTCAGCACAAGCTGACTTAGGAGACAGGTAAACACCAGATTCTCATTCACTTACGCTGTTCTCGGGAAGTTCCCATTTGGACAGTGGTTTCTCAGCCTGGATGCATACCAGAATCACCTGAGCAGCTTGCAGAACTTACCAAATGCCCAGGCCGATTACACCTGGAGGGGGAAACCCAGAATCAGCATTCCCCAGGCGAGTCTAACGTGCAGCCAGGATGCATAGCACTGACGCATCCCTTTCGAGTGCTGCTGCCTGAAAGCCACATGAAGTGGACTTGTATCTAGAGAGTTTTGTGTTTTCTCAATTCCACCAGAAAGAGAGATTTTTAGAAAAAGGCACAATTGTGCTTCCTCTAAAGACACAGTCTGCAGCTTGGGAGGTGCTGGCTCCCGGAGGTTATCTGGAGCGCTGGTTGTAAAGAAGAAAGTCCTTGTCTTGGCAGAGCAGGCAGAGTTTCAGGGTTCGGCAGCTGCCTCCAGCAACAAAGAATGCCCAGATGCCCATGAGCACCATGATTACATATGCTGACACCAGACTGATTCCATAGTGAGGACTTATGAAGGTCTGCAAATGAAAAAGAAATCAGCTTGGTAATAACAGCAAGTTTATTAAACACATGGAATAATAAAAGGTACAGGAAAATACGGAGTAATTTCAACAGCTGAGGTGTGCTTCACCAAACATGTAATGTATCCCACGTGTTAGGGATCCGCAAAGGTACGTAGAGCTAAGCTAGACGACAGACACTGGGCTGTAGGTCCTGTGCTTTGCCGTATTCAAATGGCAACCCTAGAAGGTAGTCATTAGGCAGAACCTAATGGAATACCCTATAGGAGATACAAGTTGTATAACCTGGGCCAGGTTTATATTCATTTCTGTGTTAACCAGCTCTTAGAATTTGCAAGAGAGTAAGACAAGTCCAAAATTACTTTAATATGAGTCCTTAGTATTCAAGGGAACATGAGGGAATAGCATCTCTTTTTCAGCTGGCAACTCTGTCCTTTCAACGGTCCATGCCAAAAACCTTGGAGACATCCTTGGTCCTGCTTCTTTCTCTCACATGCCTCATCCAGTCTGTCAAGAAATACTGCGGGCTCTACTTTCAAAAATATGTCCTGAATCTGACCATTCCTCATCATCTCCACTGCTATTTCACCCAAGTCATCATCATCCTTCCTTGAGGACTGTAATCTCTTCCCCCACCACAGTT
>CAUYRT010054978.1:0-28092 GCA_963574885.1 Lepilemur ruficaudatus
AGGCTGGTCTCAAACTCCCGAGCTCAAACGATCCGCCCGCCTCAGCCTCCTAGGTTGCTAGGATTACAGGCGTGAGCCACTGCACCCGGACTTAATTTTTTTTTTGAGACAGTCTGGCTCTGTCCCCCCAGGTAGTGTGCAGTGGTGCTATCATAGCTCACTGCAACCCGAGAATCCTGGGCTCAGGTGAACCTCAGGCCCTGACCTCCCCAGTAGCTGAAACTGCAGGCGCGCACCACCAGGCCTGGCTGATTTTCCTATTCTTTGTAGAAACGGGATCTCACTCTTGCTCAGGCTGGTCTCGAACTCCTAAGCCCAAGCAATCCTCCTGCCTTGGCCTCCCAGAGTGCTAGGATTGCAGGCATGAGCCACCACACCCAGCCCTTATTTAATTATTAACTGACAATGATTTGATTTCTATTCTGGAGAGTAAAAACGTTTAATCAGAGTATTCGAAACTATTTGGAAACCATTTCCGCTGCATTTGAGGGAGTTTATTTTCAAGACACCTGATGAACTCAAATCCTCTGGCAAGCCCTAATCATTGGCTTTCGGCGTAGAATGCAAGTGACTGCAAGGGCAGGCTGTCTCTGCTAGGTATCGCTTTGCAGCAGAAACATTCTTAGAGCCTTTGTGAGTTTTACCCTCCGAAGCTGATTAATACCCTAAATGAATCCTAGGAACAGTTTCAAAGTCACCAACATCCGCTCTTCAGGCACGTTGGCGGCTGGAGCCCAAGCGGTTGTTCTCGCGGTGAGTGCACCTTTAGCTAAGGATGAGAAGGAAAGAATTCTCAAATGACCCTTCCGATCAATCTGACAGTCAGAGACTGCTCGTGGGTCCCCTCTGCCGGTCCAGTTAAGGGCCTGGCCCTTGCAGACGCTAATGAATCCTTTAGCTATTAAACATTTACAAGGAAGCTTCCAGTGGTGAGAACAAAATGAAAGCATCGCTTAGTGCAAAAGCATCAGGTGTCAAAGCCACCGACTGGACCTTCTTACTAAACATTTCTGTAACAACTGCCTTCCTCTGAGGCGCTGAAGAGGTACGTTTTACTTTCTCAGTATAATGCAGCCACAAGGCACCCAGTAACAGAACCCATCGCCTGTGCTCGTTGGGGAGGGTGCTAACTACTGGATGCGCTGTGGGTGTTATCCACATACGACAATTTTTTACATATTTATTTACATGTTTTTTTCTCCCTAGGAAATGGAGCCAGAATCCACAGATGTCATTATCATCTGCCCACTCTGTTTACTACCCAGAAGGCAAGAACATTGCATTTTAAAAGTGTCTGGACTTTCCTTCTTTCTTACCACACATGGCTTGGGAAGCCCCGACCGCTCCTGTTTACCCTGAGTGAGAGTCCTAGTCAGAGCCTTGCTGCCCGGAGAGCTTTAACATTCCAGCACAAAAGGCATTTTATAAGCACAAAGTGGAAAACGTCATTTATATTCATTTGCTGCTGTGGCATTTCTCCCTGGAATCTTCCTCTTGTCTGTCAACATTGGGCAAAAGGACTGGCCTCATCTACATTACAGATATTCTCTTAGTGGTCTGGAGGTGGGAAGAGACACACAGCACAAGAATGGGAAAAGAAACTTGCGCTCTCCTGTCTGAGGGCTCAGGCTTGTTTATCCGTAAAACTGGTCGGACGTAATTAATGTGGGTATCGTGATTTGTTTTGGGAAAACCCGAGTATGAAATCGATACAGTTCTTTGTGCATCTCGGCTGCAAAGAATGTTTTTTATCTGATCTCAGTGACCCCTGGAGAGTCAGCTGTGGAGAAAATCTCGGAGGGGTCCTTAGGATGCAACCGTCCTGGGCAGAAGATGGTCTGCGCTGGCGTCTGCTGCCGCAGGAAGGCTTCCAGAGCGGAGACATCTCCACCGAGATGGCTTCTGTCACGTGTGGACGGCTCCCTTCTCGGTGGGGGGCCCTGTTTGGTGTGATGTAAGAGTGTCCAAGGGCCTTTGAGTCCCAGAACATGTCAGTGTGTTCCTTGTCATGGCCTTGTGTGAACGTTGGCTGGCTGGATTGGCTGAAGTAGAGCCCAGCTCCGAGGGGTTCCCATTCCCATGTAGGGGATGCTCTAGGACGTCTCTGGGACAAGAGGCAGAGCCCGCAGTGGCATCACGTGGGTCCAAGGTCTGAGTGCCGGTGCACACCAATGCTTGGGGGGCAGGACAGCTACCACAGGGAGGGGTGGTGCCCAAAAGGAGGGAGACCCGTATCCCAGGCCCCTTCCCTCATACCTCTGCCTGGGCCCTCCTTGGAGTCTGCAAATCAGCTATTGCTTCTCCTTGTCTTTTGTCTTCTTCAAATCTTTTCATGCCCCCAAATTTCCGATGCGAACCTAGGTAGAGAGAACAGTAAAATGAACCCCCGTGTTCCCACCGCCATGGTCCACCATCAACAGTCCCTAACACGTGGACCGTCCACTTCATCTATCCTACCTCGCTCCCTGCTCCAGATGATGAGTGAGATGAGCTCATCCTTAAGTATATTTCATTTAATACTCTCTGTTGCATTTTTTCTGGCCATGTTCTTCTGTCTGCCAATCATTGCCTTAAGTCAGACAGTCTGCTGGGTTGGCGAGGAAAGGACACATGTCTCGGGAGAAAGCCCTAAGCAGTTTGAGAGAAATGTTGGGATTGGCCAAACCGTGCACGCTTGATTTGATTCAATTGAACAGTTACTTACCGAGAGAGCTGCACTCAAGGCATCACACGACGTGATTCCTGGCCTACGGTTCCACGCTGCAGCTCTGGGTGGTGGATAGGGCTGTAGCAAACACTCGGAGATCACAGAGAAAGGAACGGCATAAGCTTGGTGGCGGTTGCAAGGCAGAATAGCCCTTGGGCAGGGAAGGTGACAGCAGAAGAGGATCAGGGCTGTGCATGGTGCTGGGAGAACACTAACGTGTGGAGGCTGGAATGGCGGGGGGCCCACGAGAGTCGTCTAGGGGACTGGAACACACGGGGCCGGGGGCCTGGTGGGAGTCACGGAGGTGGAGGGAGGTGGACAATGAGGCTCTCAAAGTAGCCCTTGGTTTCTTTCTACCTTAGTAACTAGACAATTCTTATTTCTAAATAAGGAAAAACAAAACTGGATTTCTAGAAGCATGGCTATTAAAAACAGACTCCAGACCACAAGTAGGAAATTGAAGAAATCAACAGGGGAGCTTAATGGAAATTAGGCAGCAGAAGTTATTTTAAAAAAAAAAACCTCAGGTAGCTGCCTAAAATACAGTGGGCTCCGGGGCCACCAGCCAGGCAACACTGTTTTTTTTTACACCTGTAAATGAAGCTTGTCGGTGCCTCCTGCTACATAAAATGTAAGTTAAGCCACAGCCCTTTCCCGCTGTGCTGCGAAGATACACTACTGCTTTCGCCTCCGCCAGCGAAGCAAACACATGGAGACAAACTTCCTAGCACGGCTTTCGCGTGAGAGATGACAAAGGAGGTGGTGAGCTTCGGCAGAATGTCCACGTTCTGTAAATGAAACAGGAGTAACTTGATTTTTTTTTAAAAGTAAGGTTTTTGTTACAAATGTAAGCACATTTATTAAAGAAAATTCAAGCTGTGGCAAAATGTGAAAAGGCAAGGAAATTCATTGTCTCACTACCCAAAGAACATGATATTTAGCATTTAGGTGCCATGTGATGATTTTGGAACATATTTTCCGTTGGAAATGACTTCACTAGTTACCTCCGCTCTCCACCTCCCCGACCCCCAAACTCATTATGCTTGTCAATGAGTTTGGACAATCCTACTTCTACTTCCGTTGACTGTAGGAATCAATTCTGCTCTGAACTCAGATTTCAGAAGTGGCACAGGGAATCATCTCCGTATCAAGCAAGGACATGGCGTTCATTTGTGGATATGTGTGAAACGAGCCCTGTGCTAACATTCGCGGGAGACTGCAAGTGGAGGCTGGTACACCTGTGTTTAAATACTTCCAAGTTTTCATAGGGTAAGCTGATTATTAAATAAAATCTGTTCTATCCTCCTTCCTTGATAGATATCCCTTCATAACAGCCACCCCGTAGAAACAACTAAATAAACTATGTTGTATCCTCCTACCTTAATAAGAGCTGCCCCTGGGCCACCACTCAGGTTGGGGTACACCGAGTCCCCTGCAGAACAGGCTCTGTGAGCAGCAGCCTTGGAGCCGTTAGAGCAGGCTTCCTGTGTTGGGGGGCGAGGGGGTGGTCAGAGGAGGGCCAGAGTGGAGCCTTGTCACTGTGGGGCCCAAGGCAGGTGCCTCCCTGGCTCCGGTCTGAGTGAATCACTGCGAATTCCCTATGTGTAGGTCGTGTGCTGGGGCTGGGAACACAAAGGTGAGTAAAGAGGCTAGGAGGGGCATGCAGAAACTGTCAAACAAGTGCCCCCAAAATGTAAATCTGCAATTCGGTGCTGACCCAGTTAGGAAAGTCAGGAGGAGGTAACTATGCAAAAAGGGGAGGAGGAGAGAATTCCAGGCATAGAGAAAAGCGTGTGCAAAGTCCTAGCTGTGCTGGAGAGCACGGCCAGGTGTGGCACCGAGAGACAAAAGCCAGGCTGGGCTGAAGCGCCCAGGAGCTTGGGTGTGTGGTGGGCTGGACAGGCCAGGTGGGCACCGGACCAGGAGGGGCCTCCGTGGCCTTGCTAAGAAATTGAAGTCCATCCACAGTGAAAGGCTTTCAGCCAGGAATCATGTAATTGGGGTCAAGGAGACTAGACCAGACTGCTGAATCAGTCCAGGCTGGACCTGGTCGTTCTTTGGAACAGTGGGGTCATGGAGGAGAGGGAATGAGGCAGACCAGGTTCAGGGAGATTTAGAAAATCAGGTGGCCAGGACTTTGGGGACGGATTGGATTAGGACTGAGAGGGAAAGTAGGTGCCGGGCCTGGTTGGATGAACGGATGGACGAGCTGGGAACACTGAGAAATGATGAGGTCTGAGGGATGGGTAGCTCATGAGCTGGTTTTGGGAAATATGGATTGGAGGGGTCTTGGGGATATCTGAGTGGGCAGCAAGTAGGCGGGAGGGTATATTGGTCAAGCTGTGAAAAGAGGTTGGGCTGCAGATTTAAGATGTGTGGGAGTCCTCTCTGTGGAGCCAGTGAGGGGTGACACCTGGGAAAGGCTGCCTGCTCACCTGGCAGAAATCAAGCACCCCAAGCCTTCCAACACAGACGAGAACTTTAAAAATGGAACCACCCAGCGAACTAAAGTGAGAAAGGAAAACCTTCTAGCAACCTACATGTGACATTTGTCACTGTAAACAGGCTTGTCATACACAAATCACCTGCAACAACAAGGAGGATTATGGATGAGTTGGTCACCCTGCGCGGGTCTTCCCGTGCCTGTGAGTTTAAATCAGATTCTTGTTACTTGCACTCCATTTTGTGGCGTGCATTTGTGAATATATCTCGCCAGCATATTTTATGCTTCAGTTCATTTAGTTGACATGTAATTTAGTTGACGTATAAAAATAAAATCAATTTTCAGACAAAATACCCATAAAATAAGTGAAATGCTATAATAAGTTTCAAGAAATTAAAATGTAACATATTTAGGCTTCTAGTCTAAAGCAATTTCATCCAGAACACCAGATATTGTGGAGGTAATTTTTTATGAATTCCTGTCAATTATGTAATAATAAATGTTGCTGCTATATGTTCAGAAATTTATTGCTTGGAGTAGTTTGTCTTGAAAAATGAAAAATTTTGTTGGGATTTCCTTTAAAATGTCAAAGAGCCTGCATGTGAATACTTTGTGTATTGATGTTCAGGCTGTAATTAAGCCATGACAATGATTGTTACTTTGGATGTAAACACTATCAAATTTTCATTGGGTGAATTCTTTTTTAATTAATGTTGAGTTATGTTCTGTTTATTATCCTGTTTGCTTATGTTTCCTGTCATTTTCCAGTTGTCTGCTTGAATTCTGTTTTTTAATAGTGATTTAGCAACTGATAATGTGTATTGATTTCAGTTTTGTTTCTAATTTACATTTTTATCTCTTTGGTTGATGTATTTGGCTTAATCACTTTATTTTTATAAGCAGTTGTACAATTTGTTAGTTTAGCTAGACGATTAAATTTGGCTTCTAAAGAGAGTTTGTTTTAGAAAATGGTCCCTAAAGTAAATTAGTGTTTGGCATTTTCAACATGTCAAAGGGGCTGGTCTCTTAAAGATAACTAGAAATATAACTCTAAATTCTTAAAAGTGGTCTTACAATTTTAAACCCCTGACAATATAGAGCCGTATATTCCAGTAGGTGGTGCAAATCGACTCCATTTCAAGTGGAAATGTAATTTAAAATGGTGATGTAACTGTTTTCATTGTAAAAATAATATTTCAACGTGTTTGCTCAACTGCAAAATTATTTTTCTCTCTTTCTAGAGGAAGCTAGATTTACCCTCTCAATCAACGCCCATTTTTCTTACGTTTGATTCCACAGGTACCGTTCTGACGATCACCGTTACAAAAGTGAGAGGAGAAATTGCAGTGGCTAGAAAAACCGGGAGATCTGTTAAAAGTTATGAATACAAAGAGACGTCATTTGTTTCTGTGCTTCAGTTCCGTGATAACGCAAGCGTCGTGCTGATATCAGTGTTCTTCTAATAGCTTTTATGCCCACGTGATGAATCAAATGCCGTATTTTGTCTTTTATAAAAATCGGGGTTGTTTCACTTCTAGGAGTCTGACATCTCGCACAAGCACATACTCATACACGAGGACATTCACTGCAGCATGTTTTTAAAATTGATTTGTTGCTTCCATCTCAGTAATACATGTGCGTGAGGGGCAGCAATTGGGACGATCAAGAGCAAGGACTCTGGGCGTCCTGCCTGAGGTGGAGCCTTCAGCACTGCGCGTCTCTGTTTCCTTCTCTGCAAAACGCAGACCACCACAGGCACCTCTGCCCAGCCACGGCGTCAACGTGAGCATCGGATGGGCGTATACGTAACGCAGTTAAAGCGTAGCTGGCACGCAGTAAGCACCCTATTAATGTTAACTGTACACTTTTAAAAGTAAAATAGCACTAAAAGGATTACACTGAAACGCCGCGTTGTCTCGTATCCCCAGGCTCCCTGTATCACTTCCTGGTGGCGCTCACAACGCCTCTTGGCTGTTCCTCCTGATAGTTACCACCTATGTAGAGATAGATACAACTTCAAACGTTATCCTTGCACAGCTGTATTTAAACCACTTCAAGGGTGCAATTCAGGGACATGAAGTACACCTGCAACGTCACACGACCGTCACTGCCATCCATTTCCAGAACGTTTTCATCTTCCCAAAGAGAAACTCTGTCCCCATCAAACAATAACTCTCCGTCCCCCTCTTGCCCCAGCCCCTGCCAGCCACCGTTCTACTTGTTGCCTCTACGAATTTGTCTATTCTGGGTCTCTCCTGTGAGTGGAATCACACAACATTGTCCTTTTGAGACCGGCTTATTTCACTTAGCATAATACATTGCCCGGGTTCATCCGTGTTGTGCAGAATTTCATTCTTTCTTAAGGCTGGATAAAATTCTGTTGTTTGTATGTGCAACATTTTGTTTATCCATTCATTCCGTCCACGGACAGTTGGGTTTCTTCTGCCCCAGGCTGTTGTGAATAACACTGCTACCTGTGCTCACGTGGGTGTACAAACATCTGTTCAAGTCCTTGTTTTCAATTATTTTGGGCAGCTCTTCCTGGACACATCAGTTCTTACGTTATCTTTGGACTTCTAGACACGGTAAATTAGACAGATGAGGACTTCATCGTAATCAATTTCCTACCCTCCTGCATACACGCTCCCCACCCCTGCCCCCAGATAGCTTTGGTTAAAACACCAGTGTTTTCTCTATTATAGCAATACAGATACGGTTAACGGCTGAGTTAGACATGCTCTAGACTCATGTCTCTTGTCTGGACTGTTTTTCTCTGGCATTAACGATGGCATCGGTTTGACGTTTCCTGGGCTTTCTGTGCGTCACTGTTATGTTTTTGGCAATGCTCTGCTGCACGTTTACCAGTAACACGCTCCGTTTGAGCAGACACAAGACTTCTTTTTTATTTTATCTTGCATCGTTCTATTTCTTCTCTTTTCCAGAAGCCCAGTGTCCTCCTGCTCCAATCTGGAGTGGGCATTCCCTTGTGCCATTGCCACCTGGGGCTCCTTTTTTCCGTCATCCTAAGACTTCCTTTCTTTCTCCTGCTGTTTCCTGCATCTCATCTTTGTTGTTCTGACACATCTTTCTATCGCTTCCTTAAAAAAAGTACACAAGAGATAAATATTTTAAGGTCATGCATGTGCTAAAAATATATTTGTTATGTGGTAGATAGTATAGCTGGGAATAGAATTCTGGATCGAAAATCATTTTTCCTCTATATCCTATAAGGCAGCCTTGTTCTTGGTTTTAGTTTTCAGTGTTGCTGTAGTAGAGACATCTTATGCTACTCTTATTTCTTTCTTTTTTTCGGAGACAGAGTTTCAGTCTGTCGCCCCTGGCTAGAGTGCCGTGGCGTCAGCCTAGCTTATAGGAACCTCAAATTTCTGGGCTCAAGCGATCCTCCTGCCTCAGCCTCCTGAATAGCTGGGGATACAGTCACACACCAACACACCCAGCTAATTTTTTCTATGTTTACTAAACACAGGGGTCTCGTTCAGGCTGGTCTTGAACTCCTGACCTTGAGCGATCCTCCCACTTCGGCCTCCCAGAGTGCTAGGATTACAGGTGTGAGCTATTGCGCCCAGCCTGATTCTTTTCTTATTCTATTTTTTCTGGAAAGATTTCAAACGTACATAAAAAAACTAAATAAAAGAACAATGAACCACTGACTACTACACACCTAGATTCATGTGTGTTAACATTTGTCACGTTGGCTTCCTCTATGCATCTACTCACACACGTATCTGTGTTATGTAGTTTATTGAACATTTGAAAGGTGCAGACGTCATCATGCCTCCATCCTAGAAAGTTCACCATGGCTCTTCTAAGAACAAGGACATTCTCCTACATTTCCACAGTACTATTCTCATGGCAAGATATTTAACACCGCTACAACAAAATCCGATACCGAGTCCATATTCTAATTTCCCCAAATGGTCTCGAGGCATCCTTTATAGCTGCCTTCTTTTTCTGATCCAGGATTGAATCGAGCCCCCACGGTCACATTGTTTATTAGGAGGGACGCTGTCCCTGCCCTCTGTATCCTGAGACCCTGCAGTGTGCTCCGGCCACCTGCCAGCTGTCAGTACCTGCCTCCCTGTGCCTGAGGGCTTTTCTCCCCAGCTGTGGAAAGGTCAACTTGGCTGTTCTTCCTCATCTCTGTGACTCATCTTGTCATGTGTGGAGACCCTTAGGTTCGTTTTCTCCAGAAGACAAGCCTCTTCCCTCTTGCTGGTGGAGTTAGAGTCGAGAAGGGAAGTAGCAGTCTGGCTGCACAGGGCGGGAAAGGGGCAAGGGCTTATCCCTCTGCACGCAGATTTCAACCACCCTCCGTTTCAGCGCTGCCTGCCCCATCCCCACCTCCCCTGGTGTTGGTCTCTGGGTTGGTTTCCCTGGCCCCGTGTGTACCACCCGGTTAACTTCCCGTTGGCACCTGGGATGTAGCTGCCGCCGTTTGCTGCATCAGCTACTGTTTCTCCACCCGCTTTTTATGTTCCAAACATGCGCTGCAACCTTTCTTTCATCATGGCCTCTTTGGTTCTACAACTTTGAAAGATCCTTTTGGTGGAGGGTTTCCAGAAGGAGAGGGAATAGAAGCATGTGGTCAATTTGCCATGAAATTTCTCTGTAGCCTATTTTTAATAGAAAAAAAATCATTCATTCAAGACTGTTGGGTACCGGCACACGCCAGGTGCTCGAGATGTGATGGTGAGTGCAAGACCAGCGATGGTTTCTGGGTTTATGGACATAAATGCATGTCACATTGCAAGCTGTGATAGGTGATTTACAGAAGGTTCAGGTTTCTGCCTTTACTGGGGGGCCTGAGTTAGTCTAGAGGAGCTCTAGATTCTCTGAGGAAGTGGTATTTGGGATCTGAAGGATGAATAGGCAGGGTGGAGTCTGGAGCATGGGTAAAGCATTCAGGGCAAGGAAACATACAAAGACCACGTGGTAGCAGGGAGTTTGGTTCACGAGGGAGCTCAGGGTGATGGTGTGAGATGCAGCCAGAGACAAAGCCAGGGCCCAGAGCAGTGTACGCCGACACGTGGGCATCCACACACCACACCACAGACTGTCTGTGCTCAGTACAGCGGGGGCCGCTGAAGGGATTTTAAGCGTTGATGCTCTGATTCATGGTTTTCAAAGACCACAGGGTGCAGAATGGCTTGGGTGAAGAGGGCAGTGTGGACGCAGGGATTCCAGGGAGGAGGCATCGTCTGGATGAGAAACAGCAGTGTTTACACCAGAGTGTCAGAAGCGGGGTTGGATAAGATAAGCCAGGACTTAGGGAGGGCTTGGGTTATGGGAGTGGAGCAGAGGGCAGTACGACGATGACGCCTACGTCTTTGGGGTGTGGAACTGGACAGATGGTGCCGCCACAGGAGTAGGAAACTCTAGATTAAGTAGAAAACAGCTAGATTAAGAACTATTTGAAGCAACTGAATTGTCCGTCACCAGAAGAACAATCCAATAAATTGTTATGGAAGCAAAGTTGGAGCAGCCATAGCTTTGACCAACAGAGACCCGGAGTGTCAAGCAGACGAAGGAGGAAGAATGTGAGTCAGGATTCTAGAAAATAAGGTCAGGGTCAAGACTCTGAAACCAGTGACTGACAGAAGGGTCTGCTGAGAAAGTCCCAACCCCGGCCTCGAGAGAATGAGATTGGAGAGGGAAGCTCCGGAGAAGGGAAATTTCAGCTCCCAACACTGGATAGAGACCCAGGAGGGATGTCCCTGATGCCCTTTATGGAGTGTGGGGCTGTGGGTGTCATAAGACCTGGTGAGGGGCTGTCTCCGAGCTAGCCATCTGCCTCAACTTCCCCGGCCCCAGCCCTGACTGCGTGGCTGCCCACCCCACCCTCTCTCTGTCCGCTTGCCCAGTTGGTTTTATAAACAAGGAAAGGCTCGGGGTTAAGGAGCCCCAGGATGGCAAGGCTCTGTCACCACCCCTGGGGCTGACGGGACGAGGGAGGGAACAGTGCTCCTGGAACCCAGTGGAAGCCGGGGTCAGGCGGGAGGTGGAAGGACATGGAACCTACTAGACAGATAGCACCAGCTGCCAGGGCAGGAAGGAGGCAGGGAGGAAATAGCCCAGCTTTTCTTTCCTTCCTCTGGCCCCCTCTCCTGTGGCTCACACCCACTTGAAAGCCAGAGGGCGAAGGAGCCTGGGCCACACGGCAGCAGGGCCAGCCTTCGGGGCAGGGCGAGGAGGTTGAGGATGGATGGAGGCAGGAGGGCAGAGGGAGAACCGCAGGCACACGTCCCTCCCTGGGTGGCCCTCTTCTCGGCCTGCTGCCTGCCAGAGCTCACAGCCCCTGCTGCTGCTGCTGCTGCCAGCGGGGAGAGGCTGTCCCCTGAGCGCAGCCGGGACCCCGGGCTGTGCCCAGACCTCACTGTGCACACCGGCCTGGCGGGGAGGCTCGCATACACCCACACTCAGAACAAGCACAGAAACTTCTCCCAAGGCCAACAGAAATGGCTTTTGGATTACCCGCCATTTGGCCAGATTATCTGCACCATTACTTCCGGCCATTACGGGGAGAGCCAGGAGGTGTCTGGACCGTCCTTGGTGCTGCAGCGACCTTGTGGAGAGCTGATTGCAGTCTGAGTGCGGAGCAGGAAGATGTTTGGCTGTCATTCCTTTCCTCACTCTGGTTCAGCGACGTTTGATCTTTGGCCTGTAGCTGGAACCCGTATTAAAGAGCTTGTCATTGCTTGTGATTTTCCTGGGAAGACCTGAACTGAGACTGCAGCAAAGCTTCCGTATTTGAAGTAAAGGGTCCATATTTGCCTTTGAGCCTTCCAGGTTCCAGATTTAGTGGCTGGGTCCCCTTCTCCATGGCACCCCTCCTCACCCTCATCCCAGCTACATGCACCGGCTGCACTCCCCTGCCCCCAAGCCTTAGGGACTGCAGCCAGCACAGCTGCAGGGATCTCGTGTCTGAGCAGAGCAGACCATGCAAGAGGCAGATTCCACCAAGGTCGGGACCTTCGAGAGTCAGTGTGGAGGCCCACGGTGGGAAGTAGGGCCTCCTGATGGGCTCCTTGGATGTGCCTGTGCCACAGCCTCCTTTGAAGTCTCGAAGCCCTGACTCTAGGACAGACTTCCAGAACCTCCAAGCTGAACCAGGTCCCCAGTTCGGCCCCGCCCATTGGTTTTCTAGGTCCCATTCTCCTTCTGTCCCAGCCACCACTGTGTTCCCATGTAGGCACTACTGTTATGTCCATTTTACAGATATGAAAACTGATACGCCAAGAAGTTAAGTAACTTGCTTAAGATGGCATAATGAGTGGCAGTGCCAGGGTGCAAAACCAGGCTGGCTACCACCAAGGCTTGCACTCTCCCCCCGGGGAAATACTGCCTCTGGGGCATCCCTCGGTGGGCTCTCCCAGGGCTTTTGCTGCTGACTTTTTAAGTGTTGGTATGTTTTCCTGAAAACTTAGTGAGGAAATAGTGGAAATAGTGAGGATTAGCATCCAGGGGATTTTGTTTTCAAGTATGACTTTGAGAACAGACCACAAATAATTCTGGATGTGCGTTTTAAATTGTTTTACCCAACTAGAGATTGGGTTAGAACAGAGGTTGGCGATTTTTTTCAGACCAAAGAGTGCAAGGGCACTAAAATCCAGAAAATATGATCAATAAAGATGCAGGATGAAAATGCTGATTTTTAATGAAAAAAAATACAACCTCATATGAATGATATTGATATGGGGGTTAGTAAGGGAATACATTCAAGATGGAACTTACCAACTTTATTTAATGAAATGGAATTTGTGGGGCTTTTGCCATTTTTTTTTTTTTTTAAGTTTTCATCACAACTTCCTTACCCTGCCTGTCAGGCCCCAGAAGGAGAAACTGGGCCTGGTGGGTGATGGACAAGCAGGTCTTGTCAGCAAGAAGCAGCCACACTCAAGACGAGGAGGGCGTGCTTGATTCCTAGGGGTGGAAGCTTTAAAAATTTCATGACTGTGTTCAGAGGAACCCATAAAGACATTTTAGCAGGTCCTGGCCTTCCTGCTTAAAGATCTTATCAGGGATTTTACTGGAACTTGGAGCTTTACTATTCCTCATTGTTTAACTGCAAGCTTCCCTCTAAAGAGTCTGGGGTAAGGCCAAGTGTCATGTCTCAGCAGACTTTAAGCTTTATGGGCTTCACTTTCCATAACGCAGGCTTATTAAAGTGGATTCCACAGGCGCTGACAGGAGAACTTCCCTGCCTGCCACAGGGTTGAATGACAGTCCTTCCGTGACAATTCCTCAGTCAGGCTGTAGGGCCCTGAGAGGAGGGACCACCTCTTATGTACTGTGGCACCTGACATGATTTGGAGGATTGCCTGTGAAATACTTTCTAGAACATGTGTAAATCCATGATTTGACCATAGCCGGTCTAATCTTCTCTGCTGTTACTAGACCGACACTGATTCTCAGCACCATGCAGATTAATTTTCACATCCTTCTCCTGGTCTGGGTCCTGAACCTCTGCAAGACATTGCAAGGTCTCATCACTGATGATACATTACTTGGTTTGTCAAGCTGTCTTTTAAAAGAATATTTAAATTTTGTTTCTGATCACAATAGCAATATATGTTCATTGCGAACATTTGGAAAAAAACATTCTAAATATTTGTGTAACCTGTCATTTTTTCCATAGACACATGTAAAAATTTTTACAAAAACGGGATTATTCTATAATTCTATGTATGTATTTACCTTTGTGTGTGTGTGTGTGTGTGTGTGTGTGTGTGTGTGATGCCCAGGCTGGATAGCAGTGGTGTGATCATAGCTCACAGCTCACTACAACCTTAAACTCCTAGGCTCAAGCGAGCTGCCTGCCTCACCCTGCTGGGTAGCTAGTACTGTAGCTGAGTGCCACCACTCTCAGCTAATTTTTTAAGAGATGGGTTCTCACTATGTTGCCCAGGCTGGTCTTGAACTCCTGTCCTCAAACAATCCCCCTGCTTTAGCTTCCCAAAGTGTTGGGATTACAGGCATGAGCCACCGCACCGCCTTACCTTTCTTTTTTATAGAATAGTAAATATTTTTCTGTGTCATTCTTGTACATTTTTCATGACTGCTTTGGCTTCCATTGCATTTACAGTAGCCCTCCCTTATCCTCGGTTTGGCTTTCTTCGGTTCCAGTTACCCGAGGTCAACTTTGGTACCAAAAATATCACAGTATTTTTAGAGAGAGAGAAGGAAAAAGGAAAACCACAGTTTTACTATGTTATTGTTAATTGTCCTATTTTACTCTTATTGTTGTTAATCTGTTACTATGCCTAAATTTATAAATTAAACTTTATCTCAGGTATGTATGTGTAGGAAAAAATAGTATATACAGATGTTCCTTGACTTACGTAGCCTTGAGGTTACATCTTAATAAAACCCATGGTAAATTGAAAATACCATAAGCCAAATACCATCGTAAGTCAAGGAGTGTACTGAATGAATATCACTTTCATACTACTGTAAAGTTGAAAAATCCCAAGTCAGAATTATCTGTGTGGGGTTTGGTACTATCTGCAGATTCAGGCATCACTGGGGGTCTTGGAATGTATCCTTCTCGGACAAGGAGAGGACTACTGTATATTATGCTTCAATTTTTTCCCCTAACAAATCCTGTAATGAGCATCCTTAGGAATAAATCTTTGTGCAAATACATGGATATTTTCTTGGGGTAAATTCTCAGAAGCAGAATTGCTGGATCATAAAATATGGATATTTTTAAGGCTTTTCTGGAGCCATTGCTACCCAATTACTCCTTGCTGCCAATAGTAATTTCTTAATTCTTGGTCCTGACGCCAGGCCTGGCAGCACCATTGAACAGAGCCTATGGCGAGAGCCAACCTGTGTAGGTGAGACTTCCTACTACAGCAGCTCTTTGTTCCTTACAGATGATCTGATCTTTAAGGGTCTGATCCTTCCCACTGCCTTTGGTTCAAATGTCTCTTAAAATCGAGGTGAATGCCGTCTCCAACTTTAGATGGTGCTTATTTAAGAAGGCAGTATGTCTGTTGCTTGATTACTCAGTTTCCTGCTGGACAGCCCCCGACAGAGGGCCTGTAGGTGAGGACTTCCCTGCCTGAGAGCAAGACCTTCTCTCTAAAGGCCAACGTCAGCAAGGGCGTTGCCATTTGGAGCTACATATTCTGATCACAGAATTGTTTTGCCTAGACGATGGCCTGGTGTCCAAGGATGGCCATAGGTATTTTCCTGGGCAGGGAGCTAAGGTGTTTCCAGCAAGGCAGTTTTTTAAAACTGAGGGCTGATCATTCGCTGTAACCTTTCAGATGCCAGCAACAAAGGGGAAGATGCTTGCTGGAATGTCCCTGGGCTGGCCACGGAAAAGTCATAGCTGTTCTGGCCAATGGGATGAGAGCTTATTTGCTCTAAGGGCCCTAATTGGCTGGTAGCGCAATTACGTGCCTACTATTTTAAGGCTGTGTTTCCAGCCCCAGCTTGGCAGGCTTTCTTGAGACATCTGGCAGCAATGATCAGAATGCCTCTTTTTTCAAGGAGGCTCAAATCGATTCGTCTATGGACTCACAAGGACAGGCTCATTTAGGAAAGCCAACATGTTTCAAAGAAAAGTATATTTTCATTAACTGGCCTCAAAGCAGTAATTACATGTTCAGAGAACACAGTAAAAATTTATTTCTAAATATTTGGCAGTGAAAGGTTGAAGGCAGAGGGAGTGTGTGTGTGTGCGTGTGTGTGTCCAACATGTTGCATGTGTTTTAAATAAACCCAGCGTCTTCCTCTCTAAAAGGAAGCAGGAAACACAATTGTAGACTTTGAAATTTAATTTTTAGTAACAGGATGTGTTTCTAAATACCACTAACATATCAAAAGGAGAATGTGTAGTTAAAAGCTTTAAAATTGTTATCAAAGCAATTGCAAAGCAAATGAAATGAGGTGCCTTTCATTTTTTTTTTTTAAGGATGGTGGTGTCTGAACACTGAAAACCAAATCTCCACAGAGCATCAAAAGCAACAGTGGTGCCTTTGCATGAAATGCGGCTGAACTTGGATGCTCCCTCGATCTGATTCACAGTTTATAATCACAGTTATCACAGAACCATTAAAAGCCTATTAACTTGAATTCCCACAATTCCTTGAGGGCAAGGGCAAAGACAGCAAAATAACTTTGAATGTAAATGTAACACAACATTCAAAGGGAGAGAATCTCTTAATTATGCCAGCAAAGGAAGATGTCTTATGGATGCATCTACCCTGGCAGATGGCTGATGAAAGCATACAATATGAAGTCTTAGGATGCTCGGGATGTTGCGGAAATGATTTCTCCGCAAAGAGACCGGCAACGTGTGGGGAAGGGCAGGCAGCCCTCCTCCGGGGGGCGAGGAGGAGGAGAGGCGAGGTCGCTGGACACACACCCTACCGTGGCTGCTCGTATCAGCCTGAAAAGACTCCTCAGCCGCTCTTCAGGGGAAGCAAAAGCCCAACAAATATCTGAGCTATTGTCATGTGAGAAATTTGATTTCGTGTTTTTCCACCCTTCAGTGCCTCTGCTGACATTTTCCCTAACAATACTATTATGTGCTGTACCAGTAAGACAGTGCAGTCAATAAGCTGTCTTGTGACTTCAGATAAAATGGAGTGTTCTTATCTCACCGCAGAACAATTAGACGCATCAAATGACTTTTAAAAAAAGAGTCATACAGCCTCGAGCTGTGTGCATACCAATGACAGAGTCTGTTCCCACATCTCTGAGCCCACGCCGGAGAGGTAAACACCTTCATGTCGGGACGCTGGCACCACACGGTCCCCGGGCACACTTAACGGTCCCGGTGGCTGGACGCAGACCTTGCCTTGCTGTTTGTCAAGGGACACTGGAATCACCTGAGGAGGCAGAGCCTTCCCTCTTCCATCTGAAATAACCGATTCCAATCAATCCACCCTCACCTTAAATGAGTTCTTCCTGCATGAATTACCCACACTCACTGCCCAGCTTGATCTCGTTTCCGCGATGGGTAGAGCAAATGACTCAGTCCAGAGGGAGTGGGTTATTGACTAAGTGCTTAATTAGGCGCACAGCCCTTATGCGGTCATTCTTGTGCAGTCAAAACGGCTGGACCGTGGCAGGGCAAAACCACGCATCGGGTTTACTCTCGTGTGCTGAGCCACAGTCGAATCAATGGGGCAGCAATCTAAATTAAACATTAAGACAACCACACTGCAGCGTGTTTATGTAACTGCGCAAAGAAACAGCGTGTGTCTCGGGATCCTCCAGGGAAGACACGATCCACCTCCCTCCTTCCACATCAGGCACACCGGAAGGTGGGCGTGGCACAGTCTAGAAGGTCTGGAGCTCCTGAGGGAAAGCCTTCTAGGTAAACATGACTCAAACTCACTCTTCTAGCCTCCTACTTTGCCTTCCAAATCTTTAAAAGCCCAGCAGTACAGTGATCACTGTCCAATTAACGGCAGCAGGTGGCGATGAGGCTGTTCTGCAGGTGCAGGGTCAGATGTGCCCAGGGCCAGCCTCAACCCACTGTCCTTCCCTTCAAAGAACTGAGGGAGTGTTGAAAACAGACGTGGCCAAGGTATGCCTCGGCATTCTCTAAGGAGGTACTCCTCAAACCCTAGTGAGCGCAGGAATCACCCGGGGAATCCTGTTAAAATGCAGATTCCGCTTTAGTAGCTCTAAGGAGAAGCCTGAGATTCTGCATTTCCAACAGACTCCGTCACCTCTCCAAGATGATGTTGATGCCACTGGTCCAAGGGCCACAACTGGAGCATCGAGGCCCTAGCGGGAGGGTCCCCTACCTCACAGCAAAGGCAAACATTAGACAGACATATTAGCAGGAAAAAAAAGACAGCTGATGTTTTGGTGGCAATATGCATTGCACGTCAGGGCGGAGGCCAAAGGCCACAAAGAACAAGCCTGTCATCCCTTGAGCAAAGGGATGTATCCATACTGGCTTCGATGCCGCGCCCCGTTGGCTGTCCATCAGGGCGTCGTCACTAAGCAAGCAGGGGGCTTGTGTGTGGAAGGCAACGTGGTAAGACTCGGTGCCGCGTATATTTCCCATTTCCCTTTTCAAGGCACATCAATGGGCAAAAGTTCCCTACAGTGTGAAGAAAGAGCAAGAGCAGGAAAGGACAAATTGTCCTGATGGCTGTCACATGATTAACCGAGTTGATGAACCCTGGGTCCCTGCAGAGCTGGGGAAAGTGAAGCCGAAAGCCAGAACTCAGCCCAAGTCTGTCTTTTACAACTTTGTCTTCTTATTATCTTAGTAACAAGGCTCTTTTATTAGCTTGCAATTTCCTGCCAAGTTGATGAAATCTCCATTATGTTTTATAGTACAAAATAAGAGGATAAGGGAGCTTTTTAAAAGGCCTACAGATCTCTCCTTCGTTCAGGGACCCTGCCTCCCCGCTTCTCCCCCCGTGTGGGGTAGAGATCAACTTTCCGTCATGTTCTAAGACACTGCTCATTTTCTCTTCAGCTGAAAAATAGATATTTATTTTGCCGTTTTGCTTGATGATCCTGGAGGCTGGCATTTTCCATTTTAGTGCTGTTCATTTTGAACCACACGTGTAATTACTGCTGTCTTTTATTCTGTGTTTTCGGGGACTAGCCTGCTCAAACTGCGAGAGGACAAAAGCAGCTGTCTTTCCGGGGGGCGAAAACAATAGCGTAAAGTCTCCATGTAAATCTCAACAAACACTGAAACACAGAAGTGGAAACAGGAATAAAAATCCCGACAAGTGGGGAAACCGGAATCAAACTAAATATTTTCACCTGTCTTTTCTGGAAATCAGAGAGAGAACAAATACACTCAACATGCCTGCTGCATCTTAGGATGAGTCATATTTCTACCGTGCTTTTTTTCAAAAGGCCAAGGCTCTCAATTGTTTGTTGTTGTTGTTGCTGTTGCCTGTTCCCTGCCTCTCTGCCTCCTACTGACATTGCCAGCTGGTCAAGGTCACAGAGGGCAAGGTGCCTGTCCACCACTCTCGGCACTGCCCGGGTGCCCTGCCTCCCGGCCCTTCCCTCCAGCCCCTGCTCCGACCCGTGCCCTTCTCCATGGCACAGACGCCCCCTGGCCTCCTTTCAGTGTCTTGAGTGAGCCAAGCTCCTCCCAGCATCAGGGCTCCAACAGGCTGTCCATCTGCCTGGGATGCTGTCTCCTCTTCCCACGGCTCAGTCTTCATTCTTCATCACCTTCCAAATTCACTTGGGTTCCACTGTCATATGTTCCTGAGGCACTCTGTGACTCTCACAATCATAACCAATTATTTGTGTAATAACGTCCACCTCCTCCACCAGACAGCTTCACGGGGACAGTGACTTTATTTACCGTGTCCATCACTGTATTCGGTACAACTTTCTAGGTTGCAGCATTTCTTTGAGTGACCAATTCTCCAAGTTATCAGTTAACCAAGAGCTTTTCTAGAAACGATTTGAAAATTTATAGCAATTCAGATTCGTGTTTGACAAGGACATCAAAAATTTAGTCATTACAATAACAGTGTCCTGTGACATTTGAATTTGGAGTGTCGTGCCGGTCAGAAGAGGCAAGAACTTTTGTAAATGTTACAGTGAGCTTCTACCTTTCAATTTAATCAACTTTCCAGTTGGTCAACTTATCCTTTTTGTTTTCCAATTAGTCTTTCTTGTCTTGATCCAGGAATTGTCTTCTTGAGAACGAGGGAGAGGGCTGCAGTTAATTTTCTGGATAGTTTGCACCATAGGGAAAAACAAAAGTTGTGCTTCATGTTACAGATGCCTGAGTACTTTTAAAGCTGGCATGCAAGTGTGCTGTATGTCCCCTGCAGTTTCCATCAGTGACACACGAATCATGTTTCATAATAAATAATTGCAATTGGGTCACCTCAATGTGGATGCTATTTGCAGAAAGAGTCCAGACTCACCCTTGCAGGGTGAAACAAAAACATGCTTTATAATTCAAATAGCTGAGAACTTCTCTGGTAGTCAACATTTTACATGCAAATAGATTGACCTTCCCCAAATGCATATTTAATTGTCCAGGATTTGTGAACATAAACATGAAAATGAAACTTTCATTTGGTGGAAGACAAACTGACAAACCATAACGTGCCCGCATGTGCAGGATGTGAGCGTTTGTGGCTACACTCACGGGGTGGGCATGTGTAGACACACACGTGAAAACCTTCCTGCAAAGTCCCCATAATCCTGCCAGTTTCTCTCTGCAAAAGACAGAAAATCATTAATAAAACAAGGAATGGCATACTGCACTGGCAATATTAATACATGGAAGACCTAGGTGCATCTAATATTTGTAAAATCCTTAGTTAACACTTTGGATGTAAAAGATTGAGAATTCAAAGTACACAACAACTGTCACATCAAAAAATACACTGGGCAAAATAATATGCTATGAATGTAGATAGTTCAGTGAACATAATTTTTGGTTAATTGATTATTGGGGGTGCTGGCCATTGGATGTATCTCTAAATTCATGACTTGCTATTTATAAAGAACTGATTTTTGGTAATCGTCTCAGTGCTGGCGCAGGGTGGATATGCAATAATAGTGGTTGAGTGAGTGACTGGACCCCGCCACGCACTCAGCATCGCGCCAAGGCAGCGGCAGGACGGAGTTGGCTGACGTTCTCGGCCCTCGTGGTTTGAGCTCCCTGAGTGCTGCAGGACTTGGTTTCAGAAGGGTGGGTTGAAAAGTGCAGCCCAGTCATCCAAACCTCAGAAAATAATAACATCAACAACGAACAGCCCTAACCCAGCTTGTGCCTGTGAAATCTTAGCTGAAGAAAAATGGAATTTCATTTTTCCTGGCCGGGTTTTCTTTATTCAGTTTTGATTTCCTTGGACAAATTTGTTAGAATTTTTAACAGTCTTTCAAAGGGAAAAAATTGGAATATACCTTCACCACCGATCACGTACCTTGTTTAAAAGAGCATGAGACTAAATACAGAGGAGATGCAAAATATATTTAAAAATGGGATTTCGGTTCTAAAAGATTTTCTGCTCCATTGGTGGAGACAAAGCGAATGCACATAGGATACCGTGCTGGAAATGGCACTGTTTTCAGGGTTTTAAATTCTGAGCCTTGGGCTTCCTTCCTCCTTACTGACTTTACCTTTAGTCTCAGGCTGCAGGAGGAGCAGAGCGCATCATGGCCTGTCGCCTTCACCTGTGTGGTGGGATCATGCTTTGCTTCCACTGATGGCCACCAGAGTGTCATGTGATGTCAGTCATTTGGCCCTGGCCTACCGGAGCTCACCTTGGTGAGGGACGTGGCTAGGTGGTAGGCATTTACATGGGCCCTGTTTTATGCAGATTAAGGAAAGGGAATTGAAAGGAATCCTCTTGTAAAGTCACTGCCCAGTAACTTAACAGGGTCTAGGAAATGCAATGGAATGACCTCTGTCTGATGCTGTCATTGAACTTGGCCTCAGTACATTTGGGCTCTGCCATATATGAGCTATGTGTCTGTGTGCGAGTCACCTCACTGAACTCAGTTTCCCCATCTGTGGGTGGATATCGTCAGGAACATCTGCTTCAGTATCAGTCGGTGTCCCAGCAGGGAAACCGATGGCACACTCCACGACAGCAGGGAGTTTAACAAAGGGTGTCTGTCCTCCAGAGATGTGGGCAGGGTCATAGAACTGACAACAGATGGTACAGCTCCCTGGGACCAGCAAGAGTGGGACACCTTGTCCACCCCTAGGCCAAAGCGTCAGGGAGAGGGACCTGTACGTCGAGAGAGATGCAGCTGTGGGGGAGGGGCTGCCCAACACAGCCCCTTCCAAATTAGGGCCTGGGAGGGACGGAGCCTGGGAGACCAGTACTTTGTCCCAGTGATGTGTAGGAGCCTATTGCGCATGTCTCTTCCCAACTCCATGTTCAGCAATGTTATTAGCTTGAAACCCACCACGACGGAAGTATTCACACCATACAGAAATTGGCAAACGCCGTGACAAATCAGACTTGGCCCTGAGAGCTGGCTGCAAACCATTCACCAGCACACCCTGCCTTGGCCCATCTCCTCCTGCCCTTCCGATTCCCCTGGTGCTTCCAAAGGGCAGGGAATAGCGGATCCGATCCTTACAGGTCAGACTCCAGGGTGCAGAACGGGGTGGGACGGATGGAGAATGAAGGGGGTGGGATACACACGTAAAGGAAATACCCGGCCCATCTCCTAGGGTTGGTGTGAAAGCCACACAAAACAATGCGTGTGAAAGTACTCAGTAAACACTGAAGTGCTTTTTCTATGCGTCCTCCCTTATTTTTGCAAAGTACATTAGAGTTTACAAAGTGTTTCGCAGGGTCCTGAGGAACCGCAGTGCTGAGAAGTGGATGGCACGCTCCCTCCTCTTCTGCCCCACGGCTCTCGTTAGAATTTAGGGAAATTCAAATTAAAGACGAGAGAACACCCATTAGGTTGGCAGAGACTTTGGGTGTCCTTTGATATTAGTTCTCTGTCTCTTCCAAGGTTAAAAAATCTTCAGCGGGACAATGACCTCACAGGACAAAGCGTATTTTGCAGCCCCCTTGCCAGCAAGGTGTGGCCACGTGGTTTAAGTTCTGGCCCAGGAGAGGAAGTGCTGCCAGAACCTTCCTTAGAAGCTGCTGAGCCAACAACCAGAGAGTGTCAGGGCGCAAGGGGTTGGGGTTGGTCTGATGTGATACATGGGGACATGCCCTTTCCTCGCTACTTCCCTCCCTCCACCCTGCTGCCTGCGGCCTGGAATGCAGATGCCACCTCTGGGGCCCTCTGAGTGTGACAGGTGGGAGGGAGGCTTGTCTCTGAGGACCCCGGACAGCAATGACCTCCTCCTCCTGACGTTGTTTACACAGAGACGATACATGCCTACCGTGTTTGAGCCCCTGTTATTTTGAGTTTCCGTCCCAGCCAAACTTGATCCTAATCAAAATACCAAGCCTTGGCAAGGCCGCGAAACAGCAGGATGCTCTTGTGCTGCTGCTGCTGGGAGTGCGCGTTTACGCCACGGCGCTGGGGAGCAGACGGCAGTGCCAGGTAAGGCAGAAGATGCACTGTACCGGCTCCAACGGGTTTGTCAGCAGGCAGCAGAAACCCAGGGAGCGTTCACGGCATACGTGACAGGATTGCCCGTCTGGAGCCGGCACGGCGGCCCCCAGCACCCAAAGAGGCTGCCCACCAGCTTTTCCTCCTGTCTCCTTAGCACGCAACTGTTGACATCGTGGTGGCGAGAGGACTGTTGCACCTCTGGCCCCACATCTGGCAGCCTTCGTCTGGACCAGCAGTGCTGGCAGAGGGTAAGGTCCCGTATCCTTACACTGCGACTCTTGCCAGAACACTCAGGGAGAAGGTTGCGGGAGGAGGGGGTTAGGACACAATTTCTTAGCAAAAGGGAGAGCTGGACAGATCCTCCCGTACACGTGTACTCTCATCCTCACGCGGAATAGCCAGGAGAATCGGCAAGACAGGGCATTAAAACAAGGAGAGAGAAAGTGAGAAAAGCAGAAAGCGCCTTACGGAGTAGCAGGGAGGCGGGACTTGCATGTGCGGGCCCAGAGAGAAAGGCCAGATTTCAGGAGCAGCCTTTGTAGCCTCGGGGAGGCCAGGTGGCCCTTGGAAAGGCTTGTGAGCTCTGGAGCTGTCCCATGACCTTGGTGTGACTTCTGGCGCCCCGGCCATCGCTGTGTGACCCTCATTTCCTCATTTGTAAACTTTGAAGGTTATCACGGAGGAAAAGCAAAACAGGTGAAAGTGTTTAGTTTAGCACGGCGCCTGGCATATGATCATGACTCACAGATGTTACTTCCTTGTGGCCTCAGCACTGTGTCAGGCAGGTCAGAGTGGCTGTGAGCGAGTCCCACGGCTGGGTCTGAGCAGGGACACAGAGGCTCCCGTGAAGGGACAGCAGGAGGCTTGGGTCCCAGGCACCACCGTGTTTCTGATGTGGATGAGGTCACCCCAAGCCTGGGACTCAGTTTACTTCTCTGAAAAGTAAGAGGTTGGGACAGATGGCTACCATGGGCACATTCCACTCAAATATTATTGGTTTGAGGACCTAGAGGGCACAAAGAGTTTGCTGTTTCCCCAAGATTGTCTTGTCCTCCCCTGTCTGACCTGATCACAGGGCTTCCTCAGCTGGGACCTGGCGGCTCCTGGCCTCACACCTTGGGGAGCCACAGCTGCAAGGGGCCAGTGCCAGGGAGGCTCTGAGAGCTTGGAGGACTCCCCACCCATTGTGATGCGTGGGCGCCGACTCCATGGCAACAGTGGGCACCCCACCCCCGCCTCCTGGCAAAGGCTGAGAATCAAAGATTAGGACTGAAGAGGAGGAGGAGAAGAAGAAGCAGGAGGAGGAGGAGGAAGAGGAGGAGGAGGAGGAGGAGGAGGAGGAGGAGGAGGAGGAGGAGGAGGAGAAGGAGTGGCTTCTAGATGTGCAGGGCTGATGCCAGGGAGAGGTGAAGGAGTCCACCTCAGCCCCCTTCGGCTTCCTGGAAAGAATGGCCAAAGGAAGGCGCTTCAACCCACCTTTAGACAAGGATGGAAGATGGGTAAGGAAGACGGCACACCCGCATCCCTTTCTCATGCCACGTGGGTGTGGTCAGGGGCACAGAACTGGGTTCGGATCCCACTTCTGCTACTTACTGCAGCATGACGTTTGACAAATCACTTCACTTGGCCTCAGTTCCTTCATCTGTGAAACGGGAATCTCCTAACATTCTCGGGAGGATTGAATGAAATAATGCATGTAAAATGCTCAGCACACTAGAACCTTGCAAGTGTCCACTAGGCAGTGACTGTTGCCGTCTCTCCTTTTTCCTTTTTCCATAACATCTGTCTTCTAACGTCCTACCTAACTTGTGTCATGTGCATCACTCGTCTCCCCTGGCTAGAACATCAGCTCCGTGAGGACTGGGGTCCTTGTCCTTTTCACTCACGGACACATCTTCAGTGTCTAGAATGGAATCCGGAGCATAGGAGGCACTCGACAAATATTCGCTGAAGGAGTTAGTCCTGTACTGGAAATCTCTAAACAAATTCCTGTTGGCTCACAGTCTCTTTCCCTTAGTGCCACCGGACTGTGAAAGAACATTCTAGGAACTCATCGTTCGCTCATCTCGATCATTTGAAAACTTTGCTTTCCAGCTCGATGCTCTTCGCTAGACCCCTCTCTTTTGATGTCCTTACACGCCCAGTGGGATTCATCCCTGTTCTACCATCTTCCAGAGACATTTGGGTCACTGTTGAGCGTGGGGCCTTAGCCTTGTCCGCCCAGGCGCTCTCTTATTCGCTCTTTACCGTGTATATTTCATGTGCTGACGGGTCTTTCCCATTTCTAATTTCTGCAGTTCATTCACAGAACGGTCGAGGGGGAATCACAGCGGTGGACTGTTGCCTGCGTCCCCCCTGTACTTACAGTGAGAGACACAGAAAAACCTGGTGTCAACTTATTTCAGGGCAGCACTAGGTAGAAAATGTTTTAGAAATTTTGTTTGTTTAAAAGAAAAAAGAAAAATGGAAAAGATTTCAGCAAGTTTAGGTCTGAAGGCTTTAAAAAATGGACTGACTTACCCACTTGCACATAACCTTGGCTAAGTGATTAGTGTTTCTCAGTCTCAGTTTCTTTTTGTGCAGCATGTGAGACAGGGTCCCAAGGATACAGGGCTAGTGTGGGGATCAATGATACATTCACAGGTGCTCAGTATAATGCATGAGCACATAGTAACCACTCAATTCTTGCTAACTGGAACACATGTGTTTATATGTGTATATATATTTATGCACACACACATAATGTACACTTGTTTAATTCCACAAAAATTTAATGTATGAAAAATATACACAATAAAATAGCAAAAATAGTATAAATGAAATAATTCATAACCAGTTTAAATATACTTTACAATAAGAGGCTGAGACTGGGAAAATATACATCAAAGATATATATGCCATAATGGTCTACGCTGTAGATATCTGGGCACCAGATTTGACTCAGAGTTCCCTGGCAGTCAAAGTAAAATAAGAAATAGTGTCAACTGCATAATGCTAATTGCCCACGAAGAGAAAAACATTTTTCTCAGACTTAGTAGCTTCCCCTCTGTCTATCACCTTTTTATTAGTTAGGATTGTGTTTGTCTGCATATTATAAAAGGCTGACCACAGCGTCTTAACCAAATAGGGCTTTATATTTCTCAAGTAACAGTAAAATCCAGAAATAGGCAGGCCAGGGCTAGGACAGCTGCTCAAGGGAGTCATCAGAGACCAAGGTGCTTTTCAGCGTCCTGTTCTGTCCTGCCTAGTGTGGGGGCTTCCACCTCGAGGCAGTGCGTCCACAACCTAGGCAGGAAAATAAGGGGAAGGTCAAAGGATGAAAAGATAGAAAGCACTTGTCACCTGAGTCTGTCCCTTTTTGTTTCCCGGGAGTCCTGCCCTGCAGACTTCTGCTTCCATCTCACTGGGTCACATGGCCAATTTAGCTGCAAGGGAGTCCGGGGAGGAATTTTCTAACCAGCACATTGCCACTCCCAAGTCAGGTTCTGTTGTAAGGGAGGAAGCGAGAATCATCGTCTCATAGATAGATGTTCATTTCATCCTCCTACCAAGAGCCCAGGAAGGGAACCCAATGCCCAGGTTTTAGGAGGAGAGCCACTGCCCCCGGGGTTTGGCTTGAGCCCTTGGCATGAATCCTTTCTGCTGTCAGCACCTAAGAGCATAAAAGGAATAGTGCTGATCATGAAGTTTCCAAAGTAACTTGTAGATGAGTTGGGGAAATGAAAGAAATTTTTGGCTTTGAGTCAGCAGCAGCCCATTTGGGAGGACAGTAATTGCCACATTAGAGGTGACAGTCATTTTGCAGTTGACCTTGCTGGTTGTAATCTGGCTGTTGCCGGGTAGGAAGGACTTTTTCCACACACTTTCACCTTCCTATTTAATATTTCAGTCATTGAGTGATTGAATGCAGCACCAATTTCACCGCCAACTAGTTAAAAAGCTATATTTCACGGTTACAATATCTAACAGAAGGGTTTATTTCACAGCTATCATGTTATAGCCATTAAATATATATTTTAAAAGAGTGAAATTAAAATGCTAGAGACATTTTTTTTTACAGCGATTTAGTTCACAGACTTTCAGAATACAAATGAACCCAAGGCAGTTGTCATTTAACTGGTGAGAGCCATCATTCTAGACGTTAGAACAACCTCCCCACCTGCGGCCTGAGTTTGTCACAGCTTCGCAGAGAGAAGTGGAGACTCCATCAGAGCAGCTTGAGGGTGAAGGGAAAGGTTACCAGCCTGAAGGCTCCTTGTATTATTTATATTTACCTCTAAGAAATAATTGTTTGAAAACATTTAAAAAATAGAATACAGAATGAATTAGAAATACATAGGTTGACTTGGAAAAAAATTCTAGATTATGTTGCTAAGTGAGAAAAGCAAGTGAGTACCAGCCTAAGGTGACAGCAATGGCTTTGGGGGCGAGGGAGGGAACAGCTGTGAGCAAAACCAGAACCGGCTAACAGTAGGTGAGCACTAGCGGGGTGCATGCATTTTCTCGCTTGCTCAAAGCTACAAGATCAGGCAGCTGTTATCATTCCCATTTTAAAGATAGGGAAACTGAGGCTTAGAAAAGTTAAGTCTCTTGCATCTGGCTCACCTAGTAGGTGAGAGAGCTGGGATCGGACTCAGGTCCTCTGAATCTACAGCCCGTGTCCCGACCACGCGGTGATGCTGGGAGTTTTCACCAAGAGTCGGGTCTCATCTTTTGCTATTTTAATTTCCACTCATTTTCTTCTCCTAGAGATCCCTACTTGAGAGGTCACTTTGTTGGGCTGGCTTTTGTTTTTTTTTTTTTTTTTTTTGAGACAGAGTCTCACTCTGTTGCCCGGGCTGTAGAGTGCCGTGGCATCAGCCTAGCTCACAGCAACCTCAAACTCCTGGGCTCAAGCGATCCTTCTGCCTCAGCCTCC
>CAUYRT010054979.1:0-46381 GCA_963574885.1 Lepilemur ruficaudatus
CTCTTTGAGGTATCTCCAAATTCTTTTCCACAGAGGTTGACTAACGTAAAAATCTTTTTCCCCTACTTTTCACTGCCTGGCCCCTGGTTGGGTGAGAGAATGGAGTTTAGACTGTAGCAGCCATCTTGACACCATGAGGCAGCAAGCCTGGATGTGACAAGTCTGTTTCTATTCTGGTCTAAAAATGGCAGAATGGAAACAGAAAGAGCTTGGATCCTTGATGACATCACTGAACTCTGGCCTAAGCTCAGAACCACCTAATATTATGATTCTTATTACGCAAGATTATTAAATGACTTTGTTAGTAAGTTAAGCTACTGTTAGTTGGATTTTTGGCTACTTGCAGCTGAATGCATCCTAAGTTGTATTGTAGGGATTCAGTTTGCTTTGATTTGCTTCTCTTCTCTTTATATATTGTCTTTTTGGACAATCTTATAATATCCATGGCTTCAAGTACCCCCCTGTACCCTGATGACTTCCAAATGTATCATTCTAGCCAACTTCTGCATGAAGTAGTGTATTGAGCATTTACTATGTATCAGGCACTATTTTAGGCACTTTACATGTTTTAGTTCATCTTTGCCACAATCCTATGAGGAATGTCTCATTACTATCATCATTTTACAGGTAAGGAAACTGAGCCAAAGAGTTAACTTTCCCCAAATTCATAGAGTTATTACAGGTCAAAGCCACAATTTGAACCCCATTAGTCTGACTCCACAGCCTGAGTTCTTAAGCACTATAATCTGCTTCCCACTGACAGAGTTCAAATGTTAAAAAGTATTTCTTTTTATAGAAGTTTAATTTTCCCCTTATTTATTTCACCTTGGTTGGTGATCTGCTTATTCAGAATGTTTCTTCTGTCTTCCTCCTGTCAGCTCTTCAGATATTAGAAGACTCTTTCTTGTTTCTCTTCTCTTCTCTAGGTTAAAGGACCCCTGAGGAACATTTACTAGAACAAGTTCTTCATATAATAGGGTTTTCAGACCACTCACCAACTGGGCCATCACCTTCTAGTCTAGACACACTCTAGTTTATGTCCCCCTTAAAAAGGGATGCTCCTCACTGGACCTAACACTACGCACATGTGTGTTCTGACCAGAGCAGGGACAAATGATCACATTCCAGAAATTCCAAATAGTGACCTTTACTAATTATGGACCACTTACTATATACTGAACTCCATGGTAGGTATCATATGTGCACCAAAGCTTCTCAAATTTTCTGCTGAAGTGCCCTGATGACAGAGAAAGTGTGTACGCCTAAGAAACTCGGGGCATAGACCATGCATAAGCTGTCTGCTGTCTTGAAAGTTCTATATCACTCCAAGCTTTAAAAATGGCATCAGATTTTTCTTTCTATTCAGTAATAGCTCCCTGTTTGGCTTAATATAAAAATAGGTTGTAAATGATTTGCCATTGAGTAAAATAGAAACACTGGGAACATGCCTTGTGTTTATGCCATGGCCTCCCATACTCCCAGTCATACTGCCAAATACTCCTAGGAATTTGCCAGCCTAATCTGAGAAGTGTGGCCATACATTATCTTTATTACTTACAACAACCAGGCAAGGGGAGCATATTTTGGGATAGCTCGAAAACAGAGGCTCAGAGGTAATTTGCCCAAGTTCTCAAAGGTAGTACGTTGAACTTGGCTTTGAATCTAGATTTGCCCGAGTCCTTGCCACTACACTCTGGGCTGCCTTTGAAGACAGTATGTATGCATGAGCACATATCTGAGAATCTAACTTGTGTCTTCTGTATAGCAGAGGATTCCATTCTTGAACACTTTTGAAGCCAGCCTGATTCACAAATACAGACATTCATCCATGAGCTCAACCCAAGCTGGTATGTGGCACTGCTGGCTGTTGTCCACCGTGGAGCCTGTTTCAGGATCTGCTGCAAGGATTCTGTGTGGTGAGAAATTTAGTTTTTGGACCCAAATGCTGGACTTGATGTTTATCTCTCCTACCTTTCTTTCCTGCCATCTGTTTGAGCTTGTCTAGGTAATGTTGAATCCTAATTTGGTGAATAAACATGCTTCCTTGTCCCTAGGATAGGAGTTGCTATCCCAAGTGCTCCAGGAACTTTTCTTGAGGCCATCTTAGACTACAGAGTTTTTAGGTAATAATCCTATTGAAGCACTATGAAAGACATGTGTGTGTGGTTTTCAAAATTCAAAACTACACAGGCACCTCTAGCAAAGCAGGATCTGACATTCACTGCTCATTCTTCTCAATGAAAAATTGTTCTTGGTGGTTCTGAGAATATAAGATGTTAGGTGCTAAAATCCAGACACTCGAGTCCTGTCTGTTCAGCAAAGAGAAAAATTTTTGTGACAAAATCTGCCCTTCTGTGTTCTCCATGGCCCTCTGTGACGCTCTCCCCTTCAGCATCCTTCCTGAGGGCTGCTGCCTTCCTGCTTCACCACTTCCTCCACCAGCCCTTCCCCTAGCTCCAGCACGGAGCCTGGGTGCCTGCCTCCATTCTGTGATCACAGCTCCTACCCCGACATCAAAACCCAGAGCTTGAGGAGTGAAGAACGTGACAGCTGGACATATCTATCTGAAATGCAGCTTCACTAGAGCTCACACTTACCTTTTAACAAATGGGTAAGGTGAGGGCCAGAGAGAAAAAGTGATAGAACAGAGAGAGAGGAGCAAATGACAGGATGAGATTAAAATTGCAGGCTCTGCAGGACTCTGTCTTCCTGCATTTATCCAGAAGAACTCTTTTTTTTTTTTTTCTGATGAGAGCAGAGGGAAATGGTTTGAAGCAAGGATGAGGTCCATTGGCAGGGTAGAGGAAAGGTGGGAGGGATAAAATGTTTCTCTCCCTAGAGAGAATATTCAGAACAAAGAAAACAGATGATCCAGCATCTTGGGTAATGCAGTTTTCATAGCACTGAGCAGAGCCACAGCAGCTACCCTTGATGACCAAGGAAACCCTGCAGCTGATGAGCTCTGCTGCTGGTAGTCAGCTGTCTGCTCTTGCAGATCAGACAATAGAACAGGTGCAGGGCAATTCTACAGATCTGTGCTTCCCACTGCTCCCAGTGCTGGCAGCACTGAGCTTAGGTGGGCCCCTCACTCCGTACATCCCCTGGCAATCTATCAGCTGCCTTGACTTAGTCTGTTCACTGGCCTTGACTTCCAAAATGCTGTGCATTTTCAATTGTACTAATTTGGTCCCTACAAGATGTCTGAGGGCCCTGAAAGGTAAACCACTGGGAAAGGTCTTCTAGTAAGGAATCAGGATCATGCAGTGGTGGTTTAGCATTAGGCGTCTGAAATTAAACTCTCTGGGTTCACCTTGATAGCCACAGAACCTTTAGCAAGTTGTCTACCCTCTCTAATCTTCAGCTCTCTCATCTATAACATAGAGATAACTGAGCCACCTGGGGTTCTGAGAGGACCAAATAAAATAACGCACATAAAATAATTGGTACCATAGCAAGTGCTCAGTAAATGGTAGTCATTGGTAATGTGTAATTAACAAATCGTTTGCCTTTCCCAAGTCATGGAATGTGAAAACTGGAAATGTATTTAAGGCCCATGTAATTTTGCTATGGCATAACAGAAAAGCACTAGGCTAGAAAGCTACTCTGCCACTGCCTTCCTGTCTCACCTGGGGAAAATCTTTCTCATATCAGGCCTCAGTATTCCCATCTGTAAAATAAGGGCTCACCGAGAGAGCCCTCAAATGTAATTTATAGACCACAAATTACATTTTGTGCCCCAGTTTTCAGTAACATAGCAAGCCACTGGGAATGATATTTGGAGATTAGAGATAGCTACACATGCTGCTCAGTGGTTAGAGCTTCTATTTTCTTGGCTTCTCCCTTGAGCAAACTGCATGAGTGGTGTGGGGGTGGGGAAGTGGTAGTGGTGGCCTGTGTCTGAAAACATAAGAACATTCAATTCAAGAACAGACTTTTTTGGGGAAAAGTGTGTGTGTGTGTGTGTGTGTGTGTGTGCGCGCGTGTGTTTTAAATTAGACATCCAACAGAGAGATGGGAAATGGAAATGGCTTTATTCTTATGATCAGAAAGTTAAGTGTGACAGAGTTATGACTAATTCACAGGTAACGTAAGCTCCAGAGGAGAGCTTTCAGGAAATGGATTGGCATGTGTGCTATTTTTACTGCCTCCCTTCCTCCCTGGCCGTCCAGAGCCTCAAGTGAGCCTTGTTCATGGGCAGGTGGGGAATTTCCTTGAGGTATCAAATGTGCTGATGTAGCTTTATAGTCTATTTGTTTCACGAAAAGAGAGGTGGAAGAGCCAAGGCAAACAGTGCCGGATAGGATGGAAAATGAACTCTGAGAAATATCCTGTTTCTGCAAGTCTAGGCTCTAGATTACCATTTGGGTTTGTGTTGGGCATCCTTTCTGTCCAAGGATCTGGCCAGCATGTTTCCTTTCTCTGTTGTTCAGGGCACTGCAGGCAGCTCCACATCAGGTAAGAAAGCCATCAAATGCTCATGTGACCAACAAGAAGAAGCAAGATCTAGCGGGGGCCAGTGGAGGACCATATGCTAGGCTTGTTGATTTACACACTTTCTCTCTTTAATCTTCATAATATCCTACGAGATGGGTTTTGTAGTCCTCATTTTGGTTAAGGAAACAGGTTCAGAGAGATTAAGGAGTTTGCCAAAGTTTAGGCAGCTAGGAAGTGGAAAACCCGGTATTTGGACCAAGATACATCTGATCCCAAAGTCTTTGCTCTTTCTGAAAAACCACACTTCCAGGTCAGCATCATCATCTCAGCCAAGAGTAAGGGGATAGACTCACTTTTCAGTCAGTTCCCTACAATTCTTTATTCATTACCTGTTTTCTAGCCCCATTGTCTCCCTTGGTCTATACTGGAAGGTCATTCTAGAAAAGACTAAATTCAATAAGAATATATTTAGCATTGTATGCATCATGCAGACTAAAGTTTCTGACAATTTAAAAGCAAGGGAAGAATATGTATCAATAAATATTACATAAAGTATGAAAGAAACATGCCCAAGGTGAAGTATTATATTTTACAGTGCAGATTCTTTGAGCAAGAATACCAAATATGTATACCACTACTTCTACTCCTAAGCTCAAGGCAGACATAATTAATTGAACACAGAACTCCTTCTCCAACAGGCTGAGTACAGCCTCAGAATTCTTCCCTAATCTTCCTCAGGACGTGGTCATCAATTAATTTGGAATTTCTTTGTAATTCCTGTCTTACAGGGGAGCTATTCATTTTGACTTGAAGAAACGACCAAATTTTCTTGGAAGAGGTTGTATTTAGAAAGACCTTGAGGAATGAGCAATATTTTGGTGGGTAGGGAATGCTCATCTTAAGGGAATAATGTGAGCAAAGCTACAGCGTCTGAGAGGGTAGAGGAAATGTAAGAATGATGAGTAATCTGGTGTGAGGATCTGTGTGTACGTGTTGGTGAAGGATGGGAGTTAGTCCTTGGGAATAAAAAAAAACTGGGAGGTTAGGTTGGATTAGGGTAGAGGGCCTTGAAAAATCATGTTAAGATAGCTGTACTTTCTTTCCTAAACCATAAGCTATGGTGTTCAGGTATATTTTAGAAAACCCTTCTGGCAGTAGGGTGTAGAAAGGGTGGGAGAGATGGGGAAACTGGAGAGAGAGGGCTCCATGAGGTGTGAGAATTTTTAAAATTCTGGATGATAAGACCGTAAGGGCCTGAATCAAAACAGTGGCAGTAGAGAAGAAAAGGAAGGAGGGAAGAGAGAGAAGGAAGGAGGAAGAAAGCCGTGTATTTAACAAATATCTATTATGTGCCTGGCATTGTTCTAGGCTCTGGGATACAGTAGTGAACTTGACAGATAAAAATCCCTGGCCCTCATGTAGTGTACATGGGTGATACAAATAATAAACAAGTAAAAGTGACAACAAAAAGATCAGGAATAATTGAGACAGAAATAAGTGCAATAAAGAAAGTGAAGCAGGGTGAAATTTTAAGGAGGTAACTGAGGGAGACTAGATTGGACAACCAGGGAAGATGCACTGTGGAGGGGATATTTGTGCTGCGATATGAATGACATGGAGGAACCAGCCATGCACAGATATGGAGAACCAAAGGCGCTAAGGCAGAACGTGCTGAAAGAGATTCCACATCAGCAAGGAGCCTGTGTGTCGGAAGCCTTGGGAGTGGCAGAAGAGAATGTGGATGTGGCTGGAGAAGTAAGAGGGGTCCCATTATTCGAAGCTGCTCAGGAGGGTTAAGCAGGGGGATGCCTTCATTGCTTTACATTTTGAACAGATCACTTTGGCTGCTACTTGGAGGATAGACTACAAGTCAGTTAGGAGGCATCTTAATGTTCCAGGCTAGAGCTGATGGTGGCTTGACCTAACGTGGTAGCCAAGGAGATGAAGAGAAGCATGCAGATCCAGGTGAGATGCTGGAAGTAGAAGTGACTGGAATTTATTCTAAATTAAATATGGGAGTGGTGAGGAAAAAGATAAATCAAGAATGATTTGTAAGTTTCAGGATGGAGAAACTGGGTGGATGAAAAGAAAAAAAGAAAGCAAAAAAGAGCATAATTACTATGTCTGTATTATGCTTTTTCCTGGAAGGGTTTAACACTTAAGACCATGGCAGAAGTCTCATGTCACCATCCTTGCTTTTACAAGGGCTCATTATGGTTTACCCAGAGCTCTGTGAAAGGGCACAGAAGGAAATGCTCAGAAAATAAGAATAACCTTATTCAATCCTCATACACTGCTAAGGGAATGTATATGGTTATAGTATTTCTGAACAGCTATTTGGCAAACTGTGTCAAGAGCCATAAAAATGTTCACACACCATTGGCTAAGAAATTACAAATCTAGGAATAGATCCTAAGGCAACACTCAGAGAGAAGCGTAACTATTATGAACATATGTTAATGTCCACATTACTTATAAGATGATAACAAATGGAAAGATCCTAAATGTCCAACAATAGATGATTGCTTTAAAAATTACGATACATGCATGTGCTGTTATATTAGATAACCATTACAAAAATAAAATTTTAGTGGACTAATTAATGACTTGAGAAAAATGCACAAGCGGAGAGTATAAAACCACAAAACGATGTGATTGCAATTCTGTAAACAAGCATATAGGTGATAATAGCATATAGGTGATAATCATTTTAGCAGCTGGTATTAAAATTTCTCTGGGTTAAAGTACTGCAAACATTTGGAAGCCGTGTTTCGATAAGTTGCTTGGATGGATGTAAGACCCCCAAGGGTATACTCAAGCAATAAACCATAATCCCTAAACTGTCCTGCTTTCTAAAGAGGTGCATCCTATTGATTATAGGATTTGCTGAGCAGAAGATAAAATATGCGAGTCTGTGAGTAGAACAGCATTGTTTTGCATAGGTGAGAGAGGGCAGTCAGGAAGTTGGGGTCCTGTGTCAGAGAGGACACAGAAAGGACATCTGGGGGGTAGAGGGGGTGGGGACAGTACAGTGAGAAGGGGGCTTTGGCAGAATATTAAAGTGGTGTTATCAGGTTGTTTGGTGTAGGCTTTTTGTTGTACATCCTCTCTTCCATGTCCCTGAAGGTATCTTCAGTAAATTATCTGTTTTTCACTAATTAGAGTGGACATCTGTTGTTTATGCCTATCCAGAATGTATTTCATCGGCAAACAACACCTTGGTTTTCTTCTGGGGAACCACCCATCCTTCCCTCCCAGTCCATGTGGTTTTGGTGCAATCCAGGGGTAGGTACATGACTCAAACCAGGCTAATGAGAGTATCACACGTCCCCTTCCCCAAGGTGATAGATTCAGAGACGGGCATGGGATCCCATGGAATGGAACTGTGCCATTCTCCTTGGGACTGTTGAAAGAGTGTTTTCTCTCTCTCTTTCTCTCTTTCCCTCCTCCAGATTTTTAAGGGGAAAGTGTGAGTTGACCAGTCAGAATTGTGAGACTATCAATCTAAAGATTTTATCGCCCCTTTTGCCACCCCAAGGGGAGAGCTGTCCTATGAATGGAGTTAACCTGCAGGAAGACAGAGTGGAGGGACAGAATGAGACTGGGATACAGCCATACCAGATGCTGGCATTTTCATTGGACATTTTTTGGAGTGTGGTGTATGTGTGTGTGTTGTGGGGGAATTGTTCTTAAAAATATATTATGAACTCATTCAGGTTTACAAAAATGTATAGCATTGGTGTAACAATGGTGGTGGATACTCGCCACACAACTAAGATATAAAGCATCATGAACATGGTTAAAGCATTCTTTTTACTTCTTCCTGACCACAACCCTGCTCCTACCTTTCCAAACCACAGTTTATTTCTTCCAGTTCCCCCTTGTCCCTTTTTAGATATGTATGTATTGTTGAGCTATGTTTGTATGTATCCTTAAACAGCTATGCACACAATGGTGTTGCAGTATATGCATTCTTTTGCAACTTGCTTTGTTTCATTCAACATTATATTTGTGGAAATTGTTTATGTTCCAATGTATAGTTTTAGTTCACTCATTTTATCTGCTTTATAATATTTCGTAGTATGCTTATAGCATGTATGTATTTACTTCTTTTCCTGTGGATTGACATTTAGGTGGTTACACTGAAATTTTCTATGATCCAATAAATTTCTTTTTCTGTCTAAGCCAGTTTGAGCTGGGTTTTCTGTTACTTGAAAGAGTTTTGACAAACACATAAAAAGCTTTTGTGTAGCCTATTTCAGCTCAAAAAGAGTAAGAAGGATGAGCTAATGTTTGGGTTACAATTACATGTATTGAGGGAAAAAAAACCAGGAATAAAACACATCAAAATGCTTGGTGGTGACACTGTGGATAATTTTTAAAAATTTGTTTTAAAGTTTTCTCTGTTTTCCACATTAAATATGTATTATTATTATAATCAGGAAAGAGCTATTATAAATAAAGATTAGGAGAGAGTCATTGCAAAGTGACTCCTCCAGGGTAAAAACGGCACAAATTCATTAGTAGAGTGCAAGGCAGAGAGGATTCGCAACATGCACCCCGTAGCAAGCAACATGAAAATGCCATTTAGATATTTCTCCAAAGAACTCTTTTCTGCTGTGCCACTTGACTCCCTGGGGTAGAAGTCCTTATTTATCAGGAAGGTCTGGGCCTCAGAGATGCAGCTCTCTTTGCTCAGAGGGTCTTTCTATTTTTGCCTGTTGTGTGTTTCTCTGGCATCAGGAGAGGAGGCAACCAGGTGGGAGTGGCAAACTGATGCTCCTTGTTCTTCTTCCTCCTTCACAGTCTCATGGCTCCCCCCTTAGAAATGGAAAGCTTCTGAGCCCCCAGCTGGAACCCAGCCCTGTGAGTCACCCCACTTAATAGCGCTAAAGCATGGAAAAAAAGCAACAAAATACTATCAGTCTTTATATAGGGTGCCTTGGAAGATGATGCTGGAATGAAAGAGGCAGTGAGAAATCGTTCCCCAAATTAGGGACAAGGCAGTTCAGATTTAGAATCTGCTAGCAAGAATGGGCCTTAAAAGTGATCTAATCCAACCCCCTCATTTTACAGATGTGAGAAGTGAGTCAAAGAGGATCAAGGTGGTTTGCCCAAGGTCATACACCTAGCTCATGGTAGGGCTTAGATTTGACTGTTTATGTCTAGATTTTTCTGCTCCATTATCTTAGCCGAAGAATAGCAGTGAAGTTATTGCTTTTGCTAACAGCTGTGCTGAAATCATCAGAATCCACATTAAATGATTCCAGGTTGCCTTTTCTTTTTTGTGGTAGGACAACCTCATAGGCAGCGTACATATAGGAATGTCTATATTTGTAACAAGAACAACAGGTGCCAATGTGGACCTGCAGCATCATTGATTGGGAGCAAGGTAGGTGGTAGGAATATCCACTATGGTTTTTAGGACATGAGTCAGTGAGAGTCCATGGACTGGTATCAATATCAAACTCCTTAAAACAAGAATGCAATTATGAACACAAAAATTAAAAAGCAGACCCTAGAAATTTCACATTGTGAGAATGTTGTTCTCTGATAGGTGGCAAAAAAAATTAGGCAGATATTAGGGATTTAGTGGGAAAAATTACCAGCTGATAATGGAAGACATTTTTATGCTAGGTCCTAGGTCCAATACATACTTAACTCATCTCCTAAATTGTTGCATTCTTGGGCAAGGGGCATTGACATTCAAAATGAAAACTCAGGTTCCTGGGGAAGGCTCAATCATCTGAGCCTCTAAGCCTCACTTAGGAGAGTTGTGTTTTATTATTAAGGTAGAAAGCAAGATTTAAGCATTCTTTTTTAAGTCTAAACATTTTTTTGAAATAGAAATATGTTTGGAATTTCCCCTAAGATAACCAGAGCATCAAATTAACTAGACACTTCACTCTTCTTTCTGATCCTTTTAGGTAACTTGTGTCCTCCTGTGTACAAAATGGTAGAAGTCAAAATTGTACGAACTGCTGAAAAAGGGGGAAGCTTTAGATGTTATTGCCATGAGATCTACAAAAACGGATGTATATAGATAGAAATTCTCTAATGAGCAAATGCACTCACCATCCTACACCATTTCCTCTGAAGCATAAATGTTCATTTATCCATTTAGGCAAAATTTTAAATGAGTCACTGAGAACATAAACTAGGAAGAAAGAATGGCTAGAATTGTAAAGCAGAGGCAAGAGCAAATATTTAAACTGTGACATGGAGCCAGGTTACTTCAGAGGTGCATTCAAGAGGAACAGGAGGACAATCCAACAGGGAACAGGTGGTTGGAGCATCAATGGGCTCAGGGAGGGGACAGGTCAGCGGTGATGCTGCCATAAAAGACACAGAACCACGAAAAAGAATAGGTGATTTAGGGAAGACTGGATTCTTAAAAGTGTTTTTGTTGAAGTGATTCCAAGAGGCTAATCTATTTATATACTTTTAAAGAAGATGTTTGCTGCTGGCTGCCAATAGCTCTGAACTCAGCATCTGTTCAACAAACGTACTGAGTACCCACCAAATGCTAGGGACTCAGAGACGGCAGATTTGTTTCATCTGTACTTGAAGCCACTGCTTGCCACTGGTGTCCTTTTTCCCACATGAAACCACCCTCCATATCGATTGCCTTATCACCTATTAAGATTTTGTGCATTCTTCATCATGCATCTCCTGCACCAGCTTCTCGCTGAAGCCTCCCTGATCACTCCAGCCAACGGTGTTCCCTGCCTTCTGAGGTCTCCTGGTATTGAGTGATGACTAGTCCCACATACTTATTGTTTGAAGTCTAGTTTTGTGGCCATTTGTAGACATGTCTTTGGGACCTCTATCCCAAATCACCAGTGATTATAACTTCCTGGAAGACGGGAAACATTTTGCAACAAATGTGGTGTAGAAAAAGAACTTCAGACTCTGTAACAAGCCGGTCTGAACTTCCAATGAGATGGGTATTATCCTTAAATGTGGCTCTATATGAGTCACTTAATTTCTCTGAGCCTCGTTTTTCTCATCTGTGGTGCTTCTGTGAAGGTAGATGTGGTCACTTACGTAACTCACTAATCCTCTCCACCAAACTGGCTTGACCCCCTGTGTCTGCCGTCTCGTTGATTAGTATGCCATTCAGTCACTCATGATCCGATCCGGGAAACATTCCTGACAACTACCTTTCCCTTGCTCTCACATCTAATCAGTTGCAAAGTTCCATTGATTCCACCTCCTGAATGTTTTTCAAAGCCAGCTATTTCTTTCCATCGTACTCTTAGTACCAGTTTCAAGACACCACCGTCTCTCATGTGGGATAATCTAAGAGTGTATTCACTGATCCTTCCCTCTTGCCCACCTCTGATCCATCCTCCATTCAATGTTCAAAGTGATCTTTCTAAAACACAAGGCTGAAAAGGCCATTATCTTCCCAATCCTTCAGTGGTTTCCAGGTGCTCCAATCTTTAAAATATCTTCAAGGCTTCTGGTTAACCCAACACATGTGTTCTTTAACCTCACTCCACTCTCCCTCACTGACTCTTTATATTCCGGTCACACCAGCTTTCTCCCTGCTGCTTGAACACCACTCAGCTTCACATATGCTGTCCTGTCAGCCTGGAAAGCTCCATTCCGTCTATATTCTTTTGGGTGTCTCTTATCTTTTAGGACCCACCTGAAACCAGGGAAACCACTGCCTTTACAAACCAGGTTGAACTCCTGTATAATCTATTTGCTTCACTTCTGCACCATCCTTCCTTACACCACATACCGAATCAAATGATTGTCACTGAAGCAATTATGAGCTAATGCCTCTTTTCCCTACTAGACTATAAACACAATGAAGATAGACCTTTGTCTTGTTCATCCTTGTGCCTCCAACTGTTAGCAGAGAATCTGGGATATACAAGAGGTTTCCAAATAGTAGTTATTCTCAACTGATAAAACTCAATGCACCCTTCTTATAATAAATATTTTATAACACACCCTTTCCTATCCTGAAATGAAATTCATATATAACATAATCTGCCTATACTCACAGTTTCAAAAACAATCAGTCAAAATGTTTTAAATGTGAGGTAAAGAATAATTAAAAGGAAAGTAAATGATGATAAAATGAGACATATTTTAGTACATAATTGCTTTAGTGTAAGCACACCAGAAACATACTAGAAGACATTATGCAAGAGTCCGATAATTGCACCTTATGTAAAGAATCTCCAGGAATGTTATACACACAGACTGCTACAGGTGCCATTCTTAAATGCCTTGAATGACGTTGCCTTCCACCATGTATTTTTTTTTTTAATGGCAAACAACTTTCAGTAGAGCCTTTTTAAAAATTACAAACTACTTTTGATTTACATGGAAATTGCTTCCTTGAAAATTCAGCATATATTAAAATTTTGCAAATAAAAGAATTTGTGTATATGCAAAATGGAATTTGCTGTTAGACTCAGATAAAAATAAGCAAGTTTCTTTCTCACTTATATGAATGGGGGGACATTAGAAAGTCATGTGGAACATGAACAGTCTTTCATTAGGCAAGACTATCCCACACTTTTCAAGGTATCTAGTATTCCTGATCCTTGTCTAATAAATGCCAATGTTGTTCTCTCAAATCATTGTAACAATCAAAAATGTCCCTATAATTTTTCAAAACATTACCCTAGGGGTGGAATTGCCTCTACTGAAAACTACTGATATAAAGCATGATTTCATATCACTGAAAGGTTTAAATTTTTACTTTGCATATAATAGGGAGCTTTAAAAGATCTTGTGAATGAATGGGATATAAAAGGAGAAAATTTTAATAAGAGAGCTGATTTCCATGATGCTGATACAATGAATAGATTTCTTTGCTAAGTTCAACTTGAAGGGATTAGGCCAGGGCAGCAAAGATGGGCAGCTGCCATCTTTTACCAGGTATAAAATAGAGGGACATGTTTGTTTTATCATGTTTTGCAAACATGAATTAAGCATCTCCTAGCTGCCAGGACTATGCTAAGGCTGTGGGATTCAAAGAGAAACACAGCAGAGTGCCCATGAAGCAACCACACCAGGAAAGGATGAAGTATTGAAAAAGAAATGGAATGTATTCAGCAGTCTGGCAGTTAGCAGAGCTCATAAAAAATGACTTTCCCTTAAAAACAGTTTTTACAGTGTTGTGCTTTTATTAAAAATCCTAGCTTTTCTCCTGAGAGAATCATTCTGCTGGAGCAACAAGCGGAAACAAAGCAGAGTGGGTGACATCCAAGAAATGACTTTGGAGCCATAATGTACGTATCCTACACAATAAACACTGTCACTTCATGTAAACTGGCGAGAGTAGGGTAAAAAACTTGCTATTATGGAAATCACTCTAACACTTCTCAGTTCTACAGATGTAGTCTCAAAAAAAAAAAAAAACCCACAACCATATCAAATGGAAACAGATTGCTGGATACAGCAGGAAGGTTGACAGGCAGTGAACATTTCTGTTAAGAAAACATTCCCATCTAACTCTTTCCACCTCTGGATTTGATACTGTCTCCCAACTGGGGGATGCTGCTAAGGGACACAGTGACTGGGTGACAGGGTGGGTCTCTCATAGCAGCCAATATAAATCCAATGGCTGAAATTATGAACCATCATTCACTTCCTAAATAAGCATGGGGCACCTACTATGAGCCAGGCACTGTTTAGTCGCTAAGTTATAACAGTAAACAAGGTAGGTAGAGTTCTGCTTACAGGCATTTCCATCACACAAAATAAGTACATCAGTAGGTCAATATATATGTCAATATCTGTAGTGATAGGTGCTAAGAAAGGAATAAAGCAAAGTAATGTGCTAATGGGTGATTAGAAGTGGGGTTAGGGAGCTATTTGTCTGGGGTATTTAGGGAAGGTGTCCACTGAACTGTTAGGAGTCATTTCTGTCCCAAGTGGTGACTTAGGAACTGAGATCTAGATGGCAACAATATTCACTTAACCAGTGTCCTCATCTCAAGTGCCCAGTGAGGTGGGTCTCTTAATGCTGGGTCCCTCAATTTTTAACAGAATTGGAAAGTAGGCAGGAGATACCTGTGTTGCTTCTTTAACTTAGTAAGTAAGTACGTCCTAGATTTCTATGAGGCAACATAGCATTGTGCAAAAGACTCAGGACTGGAAAACTGGAAACCTGGGTACTAATTCTGATGTTCCCTGGTAATAGGCTGAGTGACCTTAAGCAAATCATCCATCCTGCTGGGTTTGCGTATCTGTAAAGTGAAGACAGACTGTACACTCCATTAGAGAAGGCACCACATCTGAGTTGCTCCCTGCTGTCCCTCCAGCACCTGGCACAGGTGTCTGGCAATGGTTAGTACTCAATAAAAGCTATTATTGTTGCTTTTATTATTAGCTGATAGGTAAGGTTTCTTCCCATCTTAATATTCTAGTACTCTAGCTCAATATATTTACCATAACAACAAAAAATTAACCAAAAAAAAATCTATTTCTTCTGCATCTGGCTCTACTACCCAGGGGCTAGTCCCTTCTTTCTGGGACTCATTTCTCCTCATCTATAAAGTGAAAAAGTTTATCTCAGCAATTCATCCTGACTCCAGAATTACAGATTTTTAATTAAAGTTTGCAAATAAAATTGTATTTCAAATACACTAGGGGGACCCCGTGGTGAATTTTAAAATAATCATGTAGTAGAATTCTTTCCCAAAGAAAAATGTATCATTTTTGATACTATTCTTCCAGGTTGGGTCTCATTGCATGAGAATGGGCTTTCTTAGAGGGAGGCATACAAAGGTTTTAAGGTGTCACTATTTCTTGCTCCCATTAAGTTGTCAGGGTCATTTCTTGGCTCTAGAATAACACCCCAGGTTGTTAAGGAGAGGTGTGAGCACAGGAACTTACTTGGCATTCTCCTAGAAGCTACATTCTACTTTGGGAATGGACACTCTTCTTTGTTTCTTTGTCATCCTCCCTCCCTCTCTCCCTCCCTCCCTTCCTTCCTTCCTTCCTTCCTTCCTTCCTTCCTTCCTTCCTTCCTTCCTTCCTTTTCCTTTCTCCTTTCCTTCCACCCTTCTTTGTTCCCTTTATTTTTTGTCTGTTGGGACTCTTGGCAACATTACCAATAAACAATTACCATGTGGGGAAGACTCAGAAAGTATACTCTTTTCCAGGAATAGAATCAGAGGCAGGAAGGAATAACTTAAATTTTTTTTCTTAAAGAAAAAATAAAAGAAATTAAGTAATAATAAAGGAGAAGCTAATATTTATTGAGTGTATATGAGGCACCAGGCACAACTCCATGTGCATTTCATGGATGATAAAACTATAGCATTTCAATTTAAACCTCATGAAGATTGACCACCTTACATAGGTTTAGGCAATGAACCAGAACAGAAGGAGGAATGGAGAGGAGAATGGGAGATATTAATTCCAGAGTCAATGGTATGAAATGGAAAGAGCCCAAACTGGAAGTCAGGAGTTCTGAGTTGTAGTACTAGCTCCTCTACTGATACATCTGTCAAAGGGAAAGATTACACTCACCTTGAGAGTGATGTAAAGATTACAGCAAGACTATGTATGTAAGGGATCAGCCCAGTGTATCCAGAGCTCAGCAAGAGCTAGTTGCTTTCCACACCATAATGGTCTTCTTGCTTGGCCCCAAGCAAACTTTTATCTGTTTTTTGGTCCTTCTCTGCCATACCACTGTTTCTCCCCATGCTCTATTCCAAACCCTCTCCAATCAGAACCACAGGATTATGATGAAGGTCTCCATTCATTCCTTTAAGTCACAGATCTCAAAATGGTGGCCCACAGATTAGGTCTGGCTTACACATATGTTTTGTCTGGGTAATATGATACTTATAAAAATGTTTTAATTAGTTGCTGGTACCTAATGTTGGGAAGTTTCATAAAAAATATAAAATTTTGACTTTTCTTGAAAGATCAGAAGATTTAGCAACATGGGGCCTTCTCCTACCCAGCAATCACTGGCTGAACTTGATTGGGCATGGGGACCTCCAATCAACCAGTCCCCATCACTCTCTATTGTATCACACTTATTTGCATTTCACGTCTGCCTCTGTAGACATTTGAACTTGTGATCCCTTGCTTAAAGTTAACAATGTCCTTTTTCTTGGGCTTCTTTGAAAACGCAAGTATTTCTGAGAGGGGAATCACATAAAGAAGAAGTTGACAAGATGGATTGTCTATTAGTTGTCTAAGAGGAGTCGAGGATAGCATTCCTTCTCCAGGGATAAGGTGAGGAGGTCTAAAATTGGATGCACTGGGGATGGAAGTCACAGACTTGGCATGTATTAGGAACTCAAAATGTTGTTGTTGAATAAATGAAAAAGAAGCGGAGTGTTATGAGGGGTACCTGAATTCAAGCTTTTGCTACAGATCACCAAGATATGCTCTCTGTACATCAGCAGAGATGCTGCCGGAGAGGCCTGACATGATCCATCGCTGGCCCTTAACCTTATTATATTTCCTAAACTAAATATGGGACCATGTTTCCTAAGCTAAAAATTAGGACAAAGTCCAACCAAAAGTTAGTTTTTCACTTGAATTTAAATTAGTTTTAAAATATTTATTATTAGCTTTATTATACACGAGGCACTTTGGTAGGCTTTGAGGGTAGAGGATGAATCAGAGGTGGTTTTTTTTCTCCTCAAGAAACTCAGTCTTATCAGGAATTCAGAAAAGAAAATCAGCAATTATAGTGTGGGATAGGTGTTACAATGAGAAATGTAGATTGGTGTTATAAGAACACCTGAGAAGAGAGCATACTGTGTCTCCATTAGAAAAGGATGTCTTTTCTAATTGTACTTCTAATTGGGTAAGTAGATGCAGCCCAACTCAGGGCACATGGCTTGCTAAATACAGCTTGGTCTGGAAATTGGAAGTCTTGACCTGGTGCCTTTAGCTGCAAATGAGGTGATGCTGTCAGGTAGGTCAATTAGGTATATTCTGCTACAAGTAATAGAAAAATCAATTAATTGTGGCTTAAGCCATAGAACGTTTACCGTTTACTTAACAAAAGTTCTGAAGGCACTCATAGGCAGATCCAGGGTTGATGCAACAGTTCCATGGTCTATGGGTCAGGAGGTCTATGTCTCAGCTATTCTATAGGTCTTCTCCTCATGGTCGCAGGATGATGGTTTGCAGAGCCAAGTATCCTCACGTGATCATTTTCAATGGCAGGATATGGGGCAGAGTGACATTTCTCCTTGCATGCTCTCTGCTTTGATCAGGGAGGAAAATCTTTCCATAAAGTTCCCCCAGGAGATTTCCCTATATATTTCATATACCAGAGTTGGGTCACATGATCACCCCAACTGAAAGAGAGGCCAGGAAAGCAAGTATCCGACTTTTTCAGTCTTTTGAGCGAGAGGTGCTCTGGGAAAAAGAGAGGTTGGGAATACTTCTTGGGTGGAAACTTACAGTGTCAGCCACACTAACTCAGATTTTGAGGGTAAGAAAAGGTTTCCTAGAAGAAGTGTTGTATGAGCTGAATCCTAATGGATGAGTCAACCCCAGGAAGTAGGGAGGGAGGAATTGGAAGTTGAGACTATAGAGGCTGATGGAAGAACAGTGCAAAAGAACATGGCAGCAAATTCCACAGGGAATGATAAAATCTTGGAGAAATAGAAGAGGTACGAGGAAAGAAGGAACAGAGAAGAAAGGCTTAGCTTAAAGATGAAGTGCTGTGCAAACTGGATGGAAGTGGCAAATTGTAAATTTTAGTCTTCAATAAAAGTGCTAGAGTATCTGACACATCAGTAAGATGTGTAAGACTTTTAAATGGACGTAACTCTGCATCGTTTCAGGTGTCTGGGTGTTCGGTGTATAGTGTCTCCATTGTGAGCTCATAGGTAATGGAGTGTGAGTACCCACAGGGAAAGACTCTGAAACTGATCTGTCCTCCCTTGAAAAATAAAACTCAATAGACACATGAGGATGATGATGTTGATGATGACAACAATGATGATGATGGTACTTATCAAATACTTATTATGCAGAAGACACTGTTCTAAGTGGTTTACAAATATGAAACATCAAATCTTTTCAACAACTCTATAAGGCAAGTGCTATTAATTTCCCATTCTGCAAATGAAGCAAACTGAGTCACAGATAGGTTAAGTACTTTCACCAAAATCAATGCAGCCTGGCTCAGCCAGGAGACAACAAAGAAAGTTGATGTTAAAATTGCTTCTCTGTCTTCCTGTCAGTGGGTCATCCTGTCTGTGTATATGGTGTCTGATCCAGTAGAAATTAACCCTAACTGTCCTGGGCTCTATGGCTAACATGTCAAGTAGTCACCAGGGCACACAAGTGTGAGCTGATTGATGCTCTCTAAGTATTGCTTTGCCTGGGAGAACAGCCTGAAAGCAAGGGGTCTGGTCAAGAGAAATCAATATGTTAATGTAGATGTTTTATTAAAACCCTAGCCTTGGTTCCTGACCAATAAAGTAAATTGCTTAGAGCCTAATCAGAGCTATTGCTGCCACCCATATGCTGTGGCAGACAATATACTCAAGTCAGTTTGGGTCATTGATTTCAGCTATTTATGCGCCGCCCGTCCTCCAACACACACTTTTTTTCCTCCCAAGAATCTTGTATTAAATGCCTGATATATGCTGTGTCCTATATAAGACCTTGAGGACAACCAAATGAACAAAATGCAATTCTTGCCCTTGAGGAGTCAGGCATTGATGTTTTTTTTCTTGCTTTTTTTCCAATCTGTTTGTTATCTCTTTGTGTTTTCCTTGGAGAAGATAGAAGAGAATATGTTCTCAGATTTGGCCCAGATGCCACCAAAGCAGCCTGGTGTGATGGAAAGAATGTGAGGTTGGAAATCAGGGAACTAAACCTGTGATCTAAGTTCTGCTATGTACACATGAGCCCTTTGGACTGATGACTTCTCATTAGGTTGACAATGTGGGAAGAGCATGGATTTGGAGATGTGGGTTCCATTATTTTATTTATTGGTTGGTTGGTTGTTTACTTCTGCCTCTAACCAACATGAGAAAAGGCCCAGCCATGGCCTCATCTCAAGGAGAAGCTATGTTCCCACTGCTCAGCCAAGCCATGTTTCTAACTATTACTATGAAACACCCAGAGTTTCCCAGGTGGTAGCAGAATAGATGGGAGAAATCAGGAGGTCTGGAATCACACCTGGATTGAGATATGCACTCTATCACTTCCTAGCTGGAGGATCTTGGGCCAGTGGTATAGGCAAAAGCCCAAATAACCATTTCCTAAATAAAATAAAAATTTATTTCTCTCTCATGTACAGGTAGGCCATCAAGGATTAATATAGTAGCTCATACTTGTCAGGAACACCGATTCCATCCATCTTCTTGCTGCTCTATCACCTTCAACATGTGACTTTCATCTCATGGCTCAAATTGGTTACTCTAGCTCCAGACATCATTATAATCATTGTGTAATAGTACAATGCCTGTCATAGGTCCGGCAGATTTGTATGCAAATGATTTATTAACAAAATGTTCCCAAGAGAAATGATAAAGAAAAGAAAGAAGCTGGACAGGGGAGAGAAGAAGTAGCTTAGCAAGAATATAACTTCAGGCAAGGTTCCCAAAGAAGGTGGCTTCAGTCTAATCTCACAGATTTTTGGATTTGCTTTATTCCAATCTGATGCAGGGGAACTGGGCTCCACTAATCTCAGAAGAGTCACTGGTGCAGGCTTTTGGAGGACCAGCACATGCAAGTTAAGAGGAAGGACACATGGAAATGCAAAAAGGACCTGAGAATATCTGGCCAAAGCATAGGCTATTTGCTCAGTAGTAACAGTCAAAAGTATTTTCCCCAGACCAGCGCCTGTCCAGGGAGTATTACAGATCTGCAATGAGATAAATACAGAAATTGAAAGTAAGCATTTAGAAATTTTTATAGCCATTTGACAGTAATTTTATGTCTATTGAATCTAATACTAATTTAAAAATTGGCTTCATTTTATTTCATTTTTCTAGTAATTTGTTTCAATTGCACTTTACAAAAGAATTGGTCTATGATGTATTAGAAAAAACAAACCTGGGTTCTTTACCACAGAAGCACTGAGCTACGGTGCAGATAAAAATGTAGCTATTATTAAAATGAAAAAACATTCATTCATTCATTCACCTATTTAGAAATATTTATTGAATTTCTGTTATGAACCAGGAATTTTTCTAGGGGTTGCAAATTCAGCTATGAATCCTTTTCGATCTTACATGTTAGTGGAGGGGAAAGATGATAAATATATAAGTTAAAAAAATGTAAATATCAGATACGATAAATATTATATAGAATAATACAAGGGAAGAGAAAAAGGATGCTAGAGAAGGAGATTTTACAGGGTGGTTGTAGTTGCTATCTCTTGCTGCATAACAAATTAGCACAAACTTGATGGCTTAAAAATATACATTTATTATCTCACAGATACTATGGGTAAAGATCCAGGCACGGCTTAGCTGGGTCCATTGCTTAGTAAGGTTGCAATCGAGGTATCAGCTGAGTTGTGTTTTTCTCATCTGAAGTTTCAACTGAGGAATAATCCACTTCTAAATCACTCAGGTTATTGGTAGAATTTATTTATTGGCTGCTATATACCTAAGACATCTGGTTTCTTGCTGACTGTTGATCAGAAGTCACCTTCAACTCTGAGAAGCTGCTCTTAGCTCCTTGCCACTGGGCTTCCTAACATAGATGCTTATTTCTTCAAAGCCAGAAGGAAAGAAAACCTCTAGAGTGAGTCTGATTGCAAGATGGACTCTTATGTAAGGTAACATAATCATAGGAGTGCTAACCCATCACCTTTGCCGTATTCTGTTTCTTAGAAGCCTGTCACAGGTCCCACCTACACTCAACGGGAAGGATTATACAAAGACATGAGCACTAGAAGGTGGGCCACCTTAGAGTCTGTCCATCACAGAGGTCAAAGAAGACCTGTATAAGGTCATAGTCAAGCAGTGGCCTGAATGAAGCAAGAGAGAAAATCATGCAGACATTTGGTGGAAGATTAATGCAGGCAGAGAGAAAAGTAAATTTAAAGGCCCTGAGGCCAAGCTTGCTTAGTGGTTCAAGGAGCAAGTTTGGCTAGAGCAAATTGAGGAGAGAGTGATGAGAGATGGGCTCAGAGGAATATCGGGGAGCCAGGTCATGTGGGCCTTTGTAGGTCTTTACAAGAACTTTGGAATTCGATTGAAGCGTTTTGAACCGAGGGGTGGCAAGATCTGACACGATCTAGATGCCCTGTGGTGTATAAACTATGCGAGGCAGCAGCCAGGGCAAAAGGAGGGAGAGTAGTTAAGATTCTATTTATTAATAGAGGTAAAAATGGGAGCTGCTTAGACCAGGTTGGCAAAAGTATCAATCAACATGAAAAATGATCAGATCACAGACATATTCAGAAGGGAATGTCGATAAGATTTGCTGGATTGTTGGACCCGAGGCAGAAGAAAAGGAGGGGAGTCAAAGACGACTTCAAAGTTCTTGGCCTGAGCAAGTCAAACAATGAAGTCAGTATAACTGAAGCGAGGAAGAGGGTGAGACTAACAGTTTCGAGGAGGCCTTCCTACAAGGGAGCACAGACGTTTGGTTTTGGACATGTTCATTCGGTTTGCCTATTCCTCAGGCAAGTGGTGACGTCAAGTAAGATGTCAGAAATGGGAATTAGAAATTTGTAGATGAGGAGACAAAAATTTGATAGTCATCAGCACATAGACGGTATATAAAACCACAGGACTTGGGGTGACCTAGTGAGTCAGCAGTGATAGAAAGAGAAATCTGGGCACTGGGTTTTGAGCCAGGGAGATGAGGAAGATACAGCAAACGATATTAAAGAACGGCCACTGAGGTAGAAGGAGAAGCAAGAGAGTGGTGTCCTGGAAGCCTGAAGGTCTGGGGGGTGTCGTCAAATTCTTCTAATAAGATGAGGAATGAGAACTGGAAGCCAGCGGTGATCTTGACAGGAGTTGTGGGAGGCATGAAAGACTGGCTGGAAAATGGAGGGGAGAAATTAGTGCAGAAAATACAGACAACTTTTTCTGAGAAATTATCCTGTAAATGGGAGGAGGACAGTAGGTGATCCCTGGAGGGGCATTTGTCAAAAGGTCATTTTTTGAAGATGGGGTAGATTAAGTCACATTTGTGCGCTCATGGGCATGATCCATCAGAGTGAGGAAAGTTGAAAATGCAGAGACAGAAGGGACCAGAGCTGGAGTAAAGACTCTGAGTATGCAGAGGGGATGGAGACAGGGATGCTGCCTGGAGGTGTAGAGAGGATATAATGAGATGCTCTCTGTAAGACCTCAAAATGGTACCTGATGCATGGTAGTTGGTCAGAAAGTGATACCATTTACTATTATTACATAGCATCTTGTAATGAGAGGGAGTGAAAACAATCTTCAAATTCGGAAAACTCAAGGTTGAACTACAACCAAGTGTGAGTGGCCGTGACTGGTGTTAAGAGAGTGTAGGTCAGAAACTGGGACCACTGAGGCAGTTCAAGTTTGAGTTCTCCAACTGAGAGAAGCAGGGAAGCAAGAGGCCAGTGTCCAATGCAAATAGCCTTTGCCTAGGAATGTGGTCTAACTGCATAATAACAGCAAGTTTCGGAATTACCTTATGCCTCCATTTTCTCTCCTACAAAAGGAGATTAGTAATACCCATCTCTTGACTGGGAGCTAAATTTCTAAGACGCCAGAGAGGCAAAGCAGGAGAAAGTAGTTTGAAGCAGTGTTGTGCAAATGAGAGTTGTTGCAGGAAGAGATGTTTCAAATAGCAGAGAAGTGGGGATTCCAAAGACTCCCTGGGGTTAGAAAAAACAAATACTGTACTGTATACAATAGGTCCTTGAGTCAGAAGGGAGAGGAAAGTGGGAAGGCAGAGTAGTATTCAGGGATCAGGAGTCAATCAGCAATTAAGGGAACAAAGGTCAGCTGGATGATAATAACAGGCGGTTAGAGAGGGAATTAGAGCTAGAGAGGTACTAATTACACGGGCCATTTAGACAAGGGTGGAGCTTCGCTGAGCGGAACACAAAGAGGGCTGATTACCTGCTAAAATAAGGCTGCCCCTCTAAGCTGGGGCTCACACACCTGGCTTGGTCCCAGGTAGCATGAGGCTGTGTGCTCCACTGTGCTGTGCCTGCTGCTCTTAGTGTGGGCAGGGCCTGCCTCCCCCCTTCTCCCTATACTGACACAGGGTCTGTGGATCACTCACAAGCTCTGTCGGAGGAGGTGGAGTGTGTGTGTGGGGGAAGGGCTTGTGGCTAGAGAGTCAAAATCTGGGCATCCATCAGTCAATATAATCATTCTTGGGGCTGGCTGTGCCCTGCAGAGGGGTGCCAATCAAGGTGGCCAGAGGGAGTGCAATCCAGGCCATCTTTTGTTTTTCATATCAGTGCCCTGGAGTGGGGTTGCAGGGAGGAAGGGGTGCCTTTTCTTGATTTGCATTAAGTCATTATATAGATTATCTTAATCTTGTGGCCAGTGCAAGAAGTTTGACCCAGCTTTCTCAAGGGCTGGCCCTGTATCCTTTATTTTTTCTATCCCTTCTGAGATCATGATTCCCCACTGGGGGCTTGTGGGAGAGATGACAAAGGTAGAAAGCTTGTGCTCAGAGCATATTGTCCCAGCTCAGCCTGAGTTCTCAGCCTCCTGTTGTACTTGTGCCCTTTGTAAAGCTTCCTGCGGCACCTGCATCCAACTGTTGGCATAGATGCTTTCTCTTGTACCATGAAGATTCTCTGTTATCACAGGTAAAATAGACTACCAGAGATCGTAAGGTCTCTATGTGCTTCATTTGATAGTTTTGCTTCTGTATTATTTGTTGTTTTCCTTTGTAAAAGTTACCTATCAATGCATGATAGATTACCCCAAGACGTAGTGGCTTAAAATATTAACACTTATTATCTTTCACAGTTTCTGCAGGTCAGAGATTCAGGAGGAGCTTAGGTGGGTGGTTCTGCCTCAGGATCTCTCATGAGGTGACACTCAAGATGTCAGCTGGGGCTGCAGTCATCTGCAGGCCTGATGGAGGCTGGAGGATCTGCTTCTAAGACGTCTCATGCACGTGGCTAGCAAGTTGGTACTGGATGTTGGTGAGAGGCCTCAGTTTCTCTTCATGTAGGCCTCTCCACAGAGCTAGCTGAGTCTGCTCCTGACATGGTGGCTGGCTTTCCCAAAAGGAACAATGCAAAAGCCCAAGGTGGAAGTGACTATGCATTTTTTGACCTACCACACAGCACACACTATAACTTATGCAATATTCTATTGGCCATACAGTCATCCTGATTCACAAGAGTGTGAATACCAGGGGATGGAGATCATTGGAAGTCATTTTGGACTATTGTAATAGCCATTGTAGCAGGCATCTTAGTTGTGCCTACTGAAAATTAAAAAATACTGATGCTTACTGCACAGCTATTAATTCTCCAGTAGGCTTTCAATCACAGTAGCTTACTTGATCTTCAAGCAATCTGTAAATGGGTAGAGATCGATATGTATTTATTCAGCTATCCATTCATGCATTCATTCATTCAAAAGTATTTGTTGGGTAACTAATACGTGCTAGACACTCTTTCTAGGCACCTGACAGATGGAGATACTGAGGCATAGAAGTCCTGTGACTTGTCTAAGGCTGAGTGACAGAGGGTGATGAGAACCCAGTTGTCTGGACACTATCACTGAGCATTTGAACAGCAGTTGAGTAAGGCTCTGGGGGTATAGAGGTGAATGGTATTCCTGCCCTGAAGGAATCTGTGGTCTGGTGGGGACTCTTACTGATAAGATATATGTACCCAGAGCCAGTAATTGTGAGAAGTTTCCAAATTCTGTAGGCAATAGTCATGGGCGTTCCAAACATGGTCACTCCCAGCTGGCATGGTCAAGGATGGAGGCATGCACTGAGAGATTAAATTAACAAGAGAACTGACACTGGACTTGACAAGATGGAAAGCCTTTGCTGGGATCAACAAGAATAGGTTCAAGCTAAAAATGGAAACTCTCTGGTTGAAATCAGATTGGATGTGACCAGGGTTTGTTAGTGGTAGTGGGAAGGGCTGGAGCTAACTTAGTAGTGTCTGCTCTTCACACACACACACACACACACACACACACACACACACACACACACACACACCCCTTAACTCAGAGGTGGCCCCAAGGCCCCGTTCTAGGAATGTGACCAGTCAATGAACACAGTCCTCCACAGGGCCTCTCTCTTGACACATCCCGTGATGTGGAAAGTGCTTCCTGAAGCCCCACGTTTTTCCTGTTTAGGTCTCATGTGTATGTATTCTGAGACTACAAACCCTCCAGGGCCAGGACTATGTCATTTTGCTCCCTTGTTCTTAGCATGTTCAATATAGGCTTCCACACACACTCTTGATTTTTCCTATTACTGACATTATCTCACTTAGAGAGGAAGAAAGGTATGGTTGTTAAGGGCATAGCCTCTGGAGCCAGACTGCCTGGATTCAACCCCAGCTCTGCCACTGGGATTACACACTTTACATTTATGTAAACTCCTTAATTTCTCTGAGTCTCTTTCCTCATCTGTCACATGCGGATAATGATCTTATGATCTCAATGAGTTTTGTCTTAAACATTAAATGAGTTTTCATGTATAAAACCTTAGAACAGTTCCTGGCATGTAGCAATGCTCAACATGTATTAGTTATTATTTAACTTTAAGTTTATATAAGCTCCTTAATTTCTGAGTCTCTTTCCTCACTGTAATTGGAAATAATGATCTTACTACCTCAATGGGTTTTGTCTTGAACATTGAATGAGTTGCTGTGTATTAATCCTTAGAACGGTTCCTAGCAAGTAGAAAATTCTCAAAATGTATTAGTTATTATTTAACCTTAGATTGTTTACATTCAGTTTGTATGTAACTATCTCATTGGTTCTCTGAGGGCAAATGAGAGTTGTTTGCGAGAAGGTATGTTGTGCATAGCAGAGATACACTTTTAATTTAAGAGTAACTTTTCATAGGACGTGGGGAAGAGTAGTTTGGGAAGACCGTGAGAGAAGAAACACTGTATCAAATGTACACTGAATGTAAGTTCTTCTCTGGAAATATTAAAATGAGAAAATGTGGATTTATAATTGAGGAAATGCAGTACATAAACATTTAAGCAGCCTGTCTTCACCTTTCCCAGCTGGGGCATATCTGCAGCTGGAGGCTAGGATAGGATGTCAGGGGGCCTTTCAGAGAGTAGAAACATGATCCTACTTTTTTGGGGGAGGGGAGAGGATAGGTTTTTTTTAAAAGGTATAATTTACATACAGTCAAATGCCCAAATCTTATATGTACAACACAAGTTCATATTTAAAATCATACATGCTCCTGTCATAATATTTTAAACAAGTCTGGGTCTAAATATAGTTGTATTGAAATTTGGAACAAATATGTCTAGATGTAGTATTTATTATGGGGAAAAAACCCCTCTTAATCAATATCAGAACACTCTTAGGGCTTGAGGGGGAATAGAACTTACACTTAAGGAAAGTCTATTATGTGCCAGGCATTTTTCTTTCTTTTTTTTTTTTTTTCATTCAAGACCTGCCACAACCCTGTGAGTTGCATATTAACAGCCCCATTTTACAGATGAGAAAATTGATGCTCGACTTATATAATTTGCCCCAAAGTCACAGACTATTTTGTGGTTTTGAATTTAACCTAGAACCATCCTATTTAATGCTCTTTTTCTGTATTTTCATTATAATTTATTTAATTCAACTCATCTCTTATCTTAGAGATATTCAATATAATTTTGACAACATATTAAGATTAAATTGAGAACCTCCTATGGGCCCAGCACTGTACTGGCTTCTGGGCAAGGAGATAACTGAGATAACTTCTAGGTGCCATTTTTTAAATGCTATGAACAATCTGGAATGAGTCCAGATGAGATTAGCTGGAAAGGTAAGTCATGTTTGATTTGTCTAATCATTTGTGGACTAAGGAGGAAGTATTAATAGAATAAAATGTCATAAAGAAGCATAATAGATAGTAGTGGCTGTTGATTTAGATTGATTTTTTTTTAATTTCAGAATATTATGGGGGTTCAAATATTTTGGTTACATGTAATGCGTTTGCCTCGCCCATGCCAGAGCTGCAGTGTGTCCTTCCCCCATACAGGGCACTCCGTATCCATTAGTTGTGAGTTTATCCCCCACTCCCCCACTTGACCAGCACCCAATGACTATTACTACCATGTGAGCACCTTAGTTTTGATCAGTTAGTACCAGTTTGATGGTGAGTACATGTGGTGCCTGTTTTTCCATCCTTGTGATACCTTATTTCAAAGGATGGGCTCAAGCTCTATCCAGGATAATATAAGAGGTGCTAATTCACCATTGTTTTTTGTAGTTGAATAGTATTCCATGGCATACATATACCACATTTTATTAATCCACTCATGTATTGATGGGCACTTGGGTTGTTTCCACATCTTTGCAATTGTGAATTGTGCTGCCATAAACATTTGAGTGCGGATGTCTTTATTATAGAATGTCTTTTTTCCCTGTTGGTAGATGCCTAGTAGTGGGATTGCTGGATCAAATGGTATTTCTATTTTTAGCTCTTTAAGGTGTCTCCAAATTACTTTCCACAGGGGTTGCACTAATTTGCAATCCCACCAGCAGTGTAAGAGTGTTCCAATCTCTCCACATCCACACCAGCATTTTTGTTTTGGGATTTTTGATAAAGATCATTTTTACTTGAGTTAGGTGATATCTCATTGTAGTTTTGATTTGCATTTCCCTAATGATTAGAGATGTTGAGCACTTTTTTTTTATATGTTTGCTGGCCATTATTCTGTCTTCTTTTGAAAAGTTTCAGTTAATGTCCTTTGCCCATTTTTTGATGGGGTAGTTTGATTTTTTTCTTGTTAATTTTCTTAAGTTCTATATAGATTCTTTTCAGCTCTTTATCGGGTGTGTAGCATGCAAATATTTTCTCCCATTCTATAGGTTGTCTATTTGCTCTAATGATAGTTTCCTTGGCTTTGCAGAAGCTTTTTAATTTGATCAGGTCCCATTTATGTATTTTTGTTGCTTCTGTGATTGCTTTGGGGGTCATCTTCATAAATTCTTTGCCTAGGCTGATGTCTAAAACAGTCTTGTATCTCCCAGATCGGTCGCTTTTCATTATTTTTCTTAACAATGTTTCAAGAGGGATGACTTATGTGAAAGATGATTATGTGAACCACAGCAGCTTTTATCTTTCTTTAAAATGATTCTCAAGATTTTAAGAGGTTTTGTCAGAAGCTGTGACTGCGTGGATGGGAGGTTACTTATTTCTGTTTCCTAAGTTGACGAGGTTCTTCCTTCCTCTCCTCACCTCTCAAGGTCTCAGTGTCTCAGCGAAGTTTTCTTCCTCTGCACTCTCTCTCTCCCCTTCGGTCTATCCATGATTCCGTATCCCATGGTCTGTGTTATCTCGGAGTTTCTCTCCATCTGTCACTTGGCTCTCCCCTCTCTCCCAGCAGATTTAGACATCTAAGAGAAGCAGAGTCAGAGAATTCTTGGACAAAGTGACCTGCGCAAGGCTCCTGAGGAAATAAATGCAAAGTGAGCTCAGAGTGCGTCATCTGTTTGGAGCCCTTGGAAACCCAGCATTAGCTCATTCACCACAAAACAGATATGCACTTGCATCCCAGAAACCGGTATAGAGCATTTTTCATCCTCTGAAGAAGTTGTGAGTCCCAGTAGGTGACATTGAAAGATTTCTGGGGCTCCAGCTGAGTCTTTTTCATTAAAGTGTTATATTTTCCCCTTGGCCTCTGCCAAAATGTTTTGTATGGACTTACAGGATCAGAAAATAAAATGTTCATGTTTTCACATTTCTCCTTCGTGTAGTAATATCTTCTACCACAGATGCCTTTTTGGTGATTGTTCATATAGTTATCCAGGTAAGGGAAAGAGCCTTGTTATTTGTTAGAAAGCAGAATTTATCCCCAGTGTCGGGAATAAATCACTTAGATAAAACTCTTTTAAACAATATTAAAGCTCTCCCGTATACCAGATCTGTTGTCATTGAGTGCTAACTGTGTGCTTAGGTGGGGAACACAGGGACAATTACACCCAGTCCCTAATTTCACAGTGCTCTCAAAACACTTGGAGAGACACACTCAAAGCTGAAAAATCATCCAATAGTTCATTAACAAGAGTTGTGGTCAGTAGAATAATGGCCCCTTAAAGACGTGCACATCCTAATCCCTGGAACCTGTGAAATGTTGTGTTACAGGATACATGGAATTAAGGTAACAGACTTTAAAACAGAAAGATGTTCCTGAATTATCCAGGTCAGCCCAATGTCATCATATGGGCTCTTAAAAGAGGAAGAGCAAGGCATACAAGAGTGGGTCAGAGAGATGTTAGGACTGGAGAAGTAACAGGAGAGATGCAAAGTGTGAAGGTGGCTTGACCTGGCTTTGGAGACAGAGGTAGGAGGCCAAGAGCCAAGGCATGTGAGCAGCCTCCAGACACTGAGAACGATCTGCAGCTGATAGGCAGTGAGGAACCCGGGGACCTCAGCCTTATCACAGCAGGGAGCTCCATTCTGCCAACAACTGAAATGAGAAAGGAAACGGATTCTGCCCCAGAGACTCCGGAAAGGGACACAGTCTAGCTGATAGCTTGACTTACCCTTGTCAGACTTCTGATCTACAGAATCATGAGATAATAAATATATATTTTTTTAAAGATGCTTGGTGTTTTGTTATAGTAGCAATAGAAGAAGACTAATGCAATGATAAAGATAAGACAAAATGGTATGCAATCACGTTCCAAGTGAGCAGCATAAAGACAATATGCTGTGTGTTCAATGCCACGGAATGGGATCATTTTGTCAATTGTGTGTGTGTGTTTATGTATGTATGTGTGTGGTCAATCCAGTCAATGAGAATGTTTAGGAGTGTGGTGGCAGATTGAATTAATAGTTACAAATTTTCACCCCTTCCTGTATCCACACTTTTTGCTGTATAACTCTGCAGTCCCTCCCACTGAAGGGAGTATATTTTTCCACCCTTGATTCTGGACTTGGCCTGGCTTAAACTCCAGCATCTGTTTCCCTCCTCCCTAGGAGATACCTTACTCTTGCCCAGAAAAGGCACTCCTCCTCATAGTCATGTCTTTGTCACATGGCTACACTAACTGACAGATCCTCACTGATCCAAGCCAATCACATGATTTCATTCCCCTTGCCTGGGATTGGTTCAAGAGTGGGCTTGTGACCCAGTTTTGACCAATGGGATGTGATTTCTCCTGGGGGTTTCTGGGAAATTCTTCTTTGATCTTAAAAAGTAGGAAGATAAGAGGGTTATTTCTTCCCCTGAACACTGTCGATTCCATTTGTGATGTCTAGAACTTCCGTATCCATCTTGGGACTCAGGAGAATTGATGTCAGGACAAAGGTGATCCACTGCAGAGGGTAATATGCAACTGGGTGCGATGTGCATTGTCTTTGGTGTTGTTCCAGAGTCACTGAATTACTGACCTGGAGCGGCTGACTTCTGTACTAGTCACATGATATAATATTACACATTTTCCTATTGTCTAAGCCATGTTGAGTTGGTGTTTCTGCTATTTGAAACTGAAAATAGTTTTCAAATCAAAAATGTCTCTTCTCTGGTTAATATGTCTCCATGATTTCTCTACATTCAAAAAGATAAAAAACCTTTAGCCTGCCTGCAAGGCCCCACCCCTTGGGCTCCTGTCTGCTCCCTATTTCATCTCCTGTGCCTTGTGCCCCATCATTCTTGCCACCCTTCTTGAATAAGCGTGGCACTGTGATGGGTGCCGTTCCTTTGTTGAAGAACACTGTTCCTTCCAGTTTACATAGTAACACCCTCACAGTGACCCACTCCCACTTTTCAGCCCAAACATTGCTTCTTCAGCAAAGGCTTTCCTGCCACCCCAAAATAGAAGAAGTTCCTTGGTCATAGGCAGTAGATGGAATTATTGGCTCCAATTCTTCACCTCTCCTTGTATCCTGACCCATTGCCATGTGACTTTGCCGTTACTCCCTCTAAAGGTGAAACGTGCTTTCTAGCCCACTGACTTTGGATTTGACTGTGTGGCTTGCTTCTGGCCAGTAGAGGTGGCAAGTTGCTGGTTCCAAATTTAGATCTTAAGAAGGCTAACCTGTTTTCTTCTTGCTCCTTTTTGCTTCTGTTATTTCCAGGAGAACACTGGTCCAAGGAGGATCAAATAGACATAGAGCAGACCTGGATCCAACCTGCAGCTTGGAGACACCCAACTGAGCCCAATTTAGAGCAGGTAAAACCCAGCTGACCTGCAGATGTGTGAGCAAAATGAATGCTTATCTTTGTATGCCACTGAGATTGTGGGGTTGTTGCAAAGCAAGAACTGACTAATACATCATAGAATCCTATATTTCTCTTTCTGGATATTATAACAAAATAATCATATCTGGAGTGGAGAGACCTACCTGCTGAAAGCTTAACTATGATAATTTCTGTGATATTTAAAATTCTATGGAAATTAAAAATTGGCGGGTTTTCTTTGAGACAATAGGCTAAAAATATTAATGCAAGCATTTTATGGATTATTAAGATCACTGAGTTCTGCGTTTTGATTTTTTAATGTCCCTATTCATGTTTGTGTTCATGATCCTGCTGGTATGAGGCCAACTAAAGAATGAGGAGGACTTAAATTATAGGTGATCCTTCCCAGCAAGGGTAGGCGGAAGAGCATTCTGGTGCACTGCATGATAGCAGTTTGCTCAACAATTGAGCAAAGTGGTAGAAGAATTTGATTGCAAAGCAAGGCTATGCTAAATTTAAAAAGACCTTGTGGTAGTCTTCATTACAATCATAGTGGGAGCAATAATTTCATTTTGGCCAAATAGTTGAAGTTTATAGCATGTCTTTTGTTTGCACAGATTTTGTAATTTAATCCTGGAAGTCTAGGAGAATTTTTTTCTTTTAAAGGAAGTTCAAACATATGTTTTCAAGTTTAAGATCTTAGTCTGGGCTCATCAGAACAATGATTCTTATTGAGTTGACAGAGAGGGGGAATTAACATTTGAATCTGGGGAGTTAGAAAATGAAACAACCCAACCTAGGAATGTATTTCTACGGGACTAAAATCAAAAGTTGGAGCTAGATTCTTTGAAGGACAGATGCCTGATGCACTCTGGTGCGTCCATCACCTCTGAGCTGGCAAGATTTTGGAGAATGGCTCTATGGGTGTCTACGAGGGATGGGAAATGGTAGCAGTGGCTTGGGAGTCTCAGTAAAGAGCACCTATGGCTGAGCTTACCACTGACAGGTGCAATTGCTTATACAGCTCTGGGCAGTAGCACTGGATGCATGGTGGAGGTCCAGCATGTGGCAGCAAAAACCAGTGGCAGCAAAGATAACATCAGTCCAACGGACACCAGATAGAGCTCTCCAGCCTGACATGGAATTTTGTGGTTCTGACATTTTGGACTATGCAAGCCCAGGGGTTCTTTATTGATCTATGTCAAGGTGAAGCTACAAAAGTATAATGCTGGTCTTCATACCAATCTGGGGGAACTGATTACCTTAGTTTGAGAAATAAAGAAAAATGCTTTTATCTTGAGTATGTGGAATAGTTCATACATGTTAAACATGTAATTGTTGGGCTGGACAAGCATGATTCATGGCATATATTCAGGAAACTGCTTACTGTCCACTGTTTCTGATCCTTTGAGATTGTCCTGCAGAGGAAGGTGATAGAGGCTTGGCAAATGCAGCACTCTGACACATAAATATTATAGAGGTAACAGTTTTCTCTAGGGCTACATTAGTAGTAGTAGTTCTATTTTTAATTTTTTGAGAATCTCCATATTATTTTCCACAGTGGCTGCACCATTTTACATTCCCACTAACATGTACAAGAATTCCAATATCTCCACATCTCCACCAACACTTGTTATCTGTTCTTGTTGTTATAATAACCATCCTACAGGTATGAGGTGATATCTCATGGTAGTTATAATTTGCATATTCTTGATGATTAATGATGTTGAGCATTTTTTGCATATACTTGTTGGCCATTTTTATCTATTTCTTTATGTAAACAAGTTTTAGAAATCTTCTGTATGTACAACATGTACCTATCATTAACAAGACTATATTGTTCACTTAAAATTTTAAGAGAGTAAATCTCATGCTGTGTTCTTATCACAATAAAAAAAATCTCATTAGGTCAAAGTCCACATAATGTAAATCTAATAATGATTATTTATGAAATCTCATGGGGTAGGAAAAGTTCTTCTCCATCTGTGATCCTGTGAAGCTAAAGAGACAATTTATCTGCCCCCAACCCTCCCAACATATAATGGTGAGATCAAGCATAGATTAATATTAATATTTATGAACATTATGGCTCAAAGGGCTTGGTGGTGTGGGAAATGCAAGGTAAAAATGACATCACTGGTGCAAAGCAGCCAGGAAAACTTTGGCCAAATTTCCTTGATTAGGTTTCAAGCCCTGAGAATAATCCTTCTTGGCTCTTTGCTCTGCCTGCTGGGCCTTTGGCTCTGACTTCTGGGCTCCTAGTTCTGCCCTGTAAATTATGATTCCTTTTTCATGAACGATAGCATGTGTTTGAAGTAGAGTAGCTTTATCAGCCTGCTTCCTACCAGTAAGATTTGGGAGGTTTGAAAGCCTACTTTTGTTTCATATTCTCTCATTTCAATCAAGATCGTAGTGTTTCTGCTGATACAATTTTCTCAAGAACCTTGTGGGTCTCCTGTGGACCCCTGTCACAGGGTTCATTTCACTGTGCTTGAGACACATCCACAAATATTTTCAAGATAATCCCTTTTCTACTTTTGGCTTCTGCTGAGACGGATGAAGGACAAGGCTTTTAAATTTCCTAGAGGCCCTTTGGTTTGACTGGGAACTCTGAGGAATACCCTTAGTCTCTTGGGAGGGTTTTTGTGTGGTTGAGTACTTCCGCCTTTTGGTTTTATATTTTTCAACAAACAATGTATAGATGAGATCTGTGGTTTCAGCAAAGGGCTGTGCAGTCACACACTCAGACTGTTCTCTACTTCACACTTTCAGCGGTCATTTGGGATTTTAACATCTTCTGACATCTGCAGAGGCTGAGAAGTTCCAAAATCTCAAAATTTTTCTTATTCTCTTTTTTTTTTTCTTAGAGGAATGCATGAAGAAATCTGGTTCCTTTTTGTTTAACAGTTCTTCCCTCAATTTCTCTCTCTCTGTTCTTGCATGGGAGTATAATCAACAAGAAGAAAACAGGCAGCATTTTGAACACTTTGCTTGGGAGTCTCCTTAGCTATCCAAACTTACCGTTTACAAGTTGTGTGTTCCACATGACTGAAAAATAGAATTTGGGTAAGCATTTGCCAGTACATAACAAAGATCCTCCTATCTTGCATTTTCAGTAACACGTTTCTCACTTTCTTCTCAGCATTCACCCTCAGCATTCTTAAAGTCTCCGTTTCTACCAATAGTCTGTTCATGGTATTTACAATTTCTCTACAGCATACTGACACACACATTCTCCCTCTTGGAAACTGGATCTGATTCTTATGAACAAACCTATGCTAACCTGGTAGGGATGAGACCATATGGAAGAAAATGAGTTGTTTAACTGAGGCCTTTCTATCCAGGCCTAACTATCCAGCCCACAGCAAACCCACCAGCTGACTGTAGATGCATGTGCAACCCAGCCAAGATCAGCTAAGCCTAGCAAAGACCAGAAGAACACCCCAGGCGGCCAACAAACTGGTGACCAAAATAATTACTCATTGTTCTATACCACTGAGGTTTTCTGATCATTTATTATGTGGTAATATTGTGCAATAGAGAACTGACATACATGGGATTTACATTTAGTTCCCTGGATTCTTATACATTTGATATACTTTTGGAAGGGATAGCAGATAGTTCCAAAAATAGCACAGTTCTCTCTTTTACCCTCTTCTAGTGTAGGCTACCTTTAAAGTCTTCATCCCTGTGAAATACATTACTGTTTTCTATAACTTTGGGAATATACATCAGATCTCCAAGTGGTCATACTGAAGAGCTTGGATGAAAAGAGAAGCACCCTCATCCTTTCTCTTTGTGGGGAAACTGATGACAATGCTCATTTACAAGAAATCCTCCTTTCAAATCTTCTCCTTTCCTCCAACTATCCAATTCCCTTTTATTTGTCCCCTTTAGGGAAGGAGGTTGACAGACCTTTTATTAATACAACTCACATGTTGATCTTGCAAATCATTTTGGAATGCATTATGATACCTTATTTGGAACTTCAGTTTTAATACCCAGTTATACTTACTTTGATTAATATCTGTCTCCTCCACTAGACTGCAGTTCCTTGAGGCATGAGCTCTTCTTGCCCACGTCTCTAACATCAGCACCAAGGACAGTGCCAGACATACACCATGCTCTGCAAATACTTGTTTAATGAATCAATATGAATGAACCTATTATATCTTATGTCATGGATATGAATTACCTATGTTTTTATTTTACAGAGCACAGAGGTGGTAATTTTTCAATAAATCTTTTAATTTTTTTATGGACTACCGCATTAAAGATCCCTTTCCAGAAATGCTTAGCAACGTGGGATCCCGGTTGATTTTCACACTCAAGTCACCGTTGCCTAGGAGAGGACACAACAAGGTAAGTACCACAAAAAAGAGAAGTATTTCCTGACAAGGTTTCTCTGAAAATTCTTCAACATTACAATCAATCAGCAAAATGAGAATGTAGTATGTTACAAATATTACCAACATTTGTACTTTTTTACCCACTTGTGTATATAAGGTGTCAACACTTTCTCCTCTCTGGCTGGAACACCCTTCATGAGACTATCCAGAGGGGAATGAATCAAGTTCCTTTGGTTCTAAATTTAAGGCAGCCCAATTAAAACGTCTGACTCATCCAGGCTGTTCATGTGGAGCATTCACACATTCATAAATTATGGAATGGGCTGTAAAGTCTCTGAACACTCCCTGGCAGCTGTTTTAGTATCTTTCTAGATAAGAAATGAATCCAGATTCTCCATCTTTTCAATTATTACCATTACTCATTGTTATTCAAATTACATAGCATGATTCATGTCTGGAGATCGAGAGAGCAGAAGGGCTTTAAGGGCAACTTATGAAAACGAGAGTGAGGAAAGGAAGGGAGAAATGTGGGGACCAGGAAGTGAGGATCAGTCGGTTCTTTCTTCCAATGATGGCTTTTTTTATATTTGCTGGCAAACTGAGGGTCTAATTAATTTGGTAAGCACTTACTTGTGAAGGCCAACAGACTAAAATGACACCCCTCCCTTTTTTTTTTTTTTTTTTGAGACAGAGTCTCACTCTGTTGTCTGAGCTAGAGTGCCATGGCATCAGACGAGCTCACAGCAACCTCAAACTCCAGGGCTCAAGGAATCCTCCTGCCTCAGCCTCCCAAGTAGCTGGGACTATAGGCATGCACCACCATGCCTAGCTAATTTTTTTGTTTTTATTTTTAGGTGCCTGGCTAATTTTTTATATTTTTAGCAGAGATAGGGTCTTGCTTTTGCTCAGGCTGGTTTTGAGCTCCTGACCTAAAGCTGTCCTCCCGTCTCAGCCTCCTAGAGTGCTAGGATTACAGGCGTGAGCCACCGTGCTCAGCCAAATAGGACCCATTTTGATATGATCAGAGCCTCAAACCCAAGGCATACTGTTCTATGGAGGACATCTAAGGTGTGAAAAATCGGTGGCTGAGCAAAGTATGGTGGTCCTGGAATCATCTTCAGTAGGCAGGTTCTGCCACAAAAGGGCTAAAAGTTCATGAAAAAGTAAATAGTATTTTCCTTATGTGATAGTTCAGATAATTGTTCAGGAAATATTCGCCCCCTTTCACCTCCAATTATGGGTGGAAAATACCTGTCTACCTCCTTTGATCTTGAGGTTGGCTAGATAACTTGCTTGGGCTAATGTTAGTGAACATGATGCAAGCAGAGGCTTGAACTGTGCTTGCAGGCTTGGGCCTGCCCTCTTGTTCTTCTGATATAGCCACATGAAGAATACGCCCTATCTCATCCCCTGTCCAAGGAAGATCAGAGACATATGGAGCTGACATAGACCCTACCACAGCTTTGGGCTGGGCCCAGTCAAGCTTATCCTAGATCAGCTGAGCTACAGATGCGTGAGAATAAATAATTGCTGTTTTAAGCTACCCAGTTTTGGAGTGGTGCTATGGAATGGAAATTTGGTTGGTCTTTGTCCTCCAATTCTGGGAGAAAGCCTCTAAATTTCTGGAACTTTCTGAGTGATAGGAGTATCTTTTTTATTCATGGTGGGTCCCTTGGACCACAGACAAGTTTATGCTAATGAGATGACTCAGGATTGGCCATGCCAAAAAGACCAACCATGTAATTAGAAGGTTATGGCTTCGTTGATGTCAGCCTGACTTCCTGGAAGGAGAGAGGGTGTAGAAATTGAGTTCAATCCCATGGCCAATGATTCAATCAATTATGCCTACATAATGAAATTCCAATAAGAGCTCTGAACGCCAAAGCTCTGATGAGCTTCCCTGACTTATGACACACATCAATGGACACAGAAGGAGAGCAACACATGCTGAGGACATAGAAGTTTCATGTTTGGGGCCCTCCCAGATCTCACCCTATGGGTCTCTTCCTTTGGCTGGTCCCAATCTGTGTTGTTTGTAATAAAACTACAATCCTAAGTGTTTCCTTGAGTTCTCTGAGTCATCCTAGCAAATTATTGGACTTGAGAGGGTAGGGGTAATCTCTGAATCTGGAACCAATTGGTCAGAAGTGTAGGTGGCCTGGGAACCCAACAGCCTGGGGTTGGTGTCCGAAATGAGGGTAGTGTTTTGGAGGACTGTGCCTTTAATCTGTGAAATTTGACCTAACTCTGCATAGTTAGCATAAGAATTACATTGCAGTCCTGAGTTCCCCAGGAAATTTGGTAATACATGAATATAATTAAAATTAACAGTAAGTATGAAATGTAATACTACAAGTCTCTGTTTTATATTAATTTCTTCTTTCAATATGCAATCTTTAGATTTTTTGGTTATTTTTCAATATTCTTGACTCGGGTTCTTAATTCTCTTATTGTCATTTGATTTTAATTATTAAAATATTGAAGGCTAAAAGTTTTCCTCTGAATACTGCTTTAGCTGTTCCCCACGTTATTGTATATCTTCATATTTTAGATGTTTGTCAGTTCTGAATTAAATTTTCTTTTTTAGCTAAAACTTATTTAAATTTTTAAAATTAAAGTGTTTGTTTCATTACACATTTTTAGATGTATTATATTAATATCAGAGTGTAGTATTCTATAACATATCTAAGAATTTTTTTTAATCATTTGGTATAATATAGAATCATTTTATAAGTATTCTATGGGTACCTGAAATGAAGAAAGTTTATTCTTTATTTTCAGGGATATACACACACAAAAAAAATCTTGAATAAGACATGTGACATGAAGTCACCTTAAAAATCACTGAAGGAGGGGGACCAGGAGCAGTGGCTCATGCCTGTAATCCTAGCACTGTGAGAGGCTGATGTGGGAGGATTGCTTGAGTTCAGGAGTTCAAGACTAGCCTGAGTAAGAGCGAGACCCTGACTCTACAAAAAATAGAAAAAATAGCTGGGCATAATAATGTGCACCTGTATTCCCAGCTACTCAGGAGGCTGAGGCAGGAGGATCACTTGAGCCCAGGAGTTTGAGGTTGCAGTGAGCTATGATGTCACCACTGCACTCCAGCAGGGGTGACAGAGTGAGACTGTGTCTCAAAAAAAAATCACTGAAGGAGGCCCCAAATCAAAAGGCGGGCACTTGGAAGGGCATTAACAAAGGATCCTGAATCTCATAGGTCCTAAACTTCTTGGAACTCAACATGTATTTATTTTCCCTGCTGTCAGGCATAGATGTTATTGGCTAATTGTGGTCTTGGTTCTTTAGAAGCTGACCAAGCTCACTGACATCTGCACATTTACAATACTGAATAAATTTCAAATATACTTAAGAACATAGTCTTTGCTTAAGAACCTTACTAGATCTCTTGTTGAGAGGCATGTACCCAAAATTTATTAAGTATTTAGGTAGGGACTTGTCTCTGTGTCCCAAATAAATTAAATGACTTTAATGGGAGTTAGCCTGGACAGAGAGGTACATGGACTTGTGTTGAGTGGTTGGTGTCTTTTGACATGACCCTAAAAGTTCTATCCCAGAAATAGTTATACAAAAGTGTCAAACATATGTTGAATTTGCTGGAACAATATATTGCCTAAGCCAGAGCTTTGGCTAGAGTTCATGGGCAATTCTGCTGTCATTGCCTCTCTGTAATTACCAGAGGAGAAAGACAAGCTCTGTGGCTGAGTGCAGCCATTCACATTTGGCTGGGGCTGAAAGAATCACCTAAAGTTGCCTGAACACTGCATTTAACCGAGGGTGAAGGGCAAATGAGAGTCTTGGCTCATTCTCCTTGATGTTCTAAATTTCCCTCTCATTGCAAATAAAGAAATCATAATAGGGTCTGTCCCAGAATGTGGAGGCATCTTTAATTATGTCAGATCCAGCAGCAAAAGGAAATTACCATTGAGTCATCAAGAGTAACCTCCCTCCAAAGACCAGTTTGGGATTCTCTAATGTTGCCAGGGTAGCCTCCTGTAGAATTGTGGGTGATTAACTGCAATGGCCAAGAGAAGGCAGTGAAAAGGGACTTCAAGAGCCCAAAGGAAATTTGCCTGAGCAACGATGCGGATCCTTGAAAATGTGGGGCAACCCAGTCTTGATTCTTAAAATAATTTGGTGATCTGAGAGGTGGTTGCACATGTGAAACGAAAAATCTTAGCAAGCAAAAACTGCAAGTTTGGGGCACAAACAGGGACAGAAGCACCCAAGAGGGAGATGGTGGATGTTGTGCCAATAAGGCAGGCGGGGTCTTGGCTATTATTTGGAAACTTGAATGAAATAATCTTATTTTCACCATGAGTTTGTGGAACAGTTTTTACTGACTGATTAACTTATCTCAGTTGATCGTCTTGGCCATTAGTTATTAAAAAATTTTTTTTTGAGCCATAGACTCATTTTCCTCCTGAATATGATTATACAATCTAAAATTACGTAGAAAAGTATCCTTCGTATATCCACCTAAATTTAAAAGTTTGCCTATAATTTCAGGGGACTCTAAGAATGTCTGAAACTTATCCATGAACCTGGAGTTAAGACTGTTTTCTTTAGGAGGCAGGCAAAATTAATAATATTATTTTTAGCTTACCAATGAAGAAATGGAAACCCAGAGTGGGCAAGTGACTCGTTTTAGGTCACGCAACAATGTAGTGTGTCAGGTTCCAGACCAGAACCTAGGTTTCCTGATTCTTTGTCATCATAATATCCCTTGGAATGCAATCAGTATCCTAGCAAAAACCACCAGGAGTGTATACCTTTGCTGGGGCACACTGATGTAATGTGAGAAGTACTTCTCGTCCAGATTTTTGATGAGAGAGCTGAGGCTGGAGGAGACTGCATTGCATTCTGCTTAATTTCTTCATCAATAACTTTGATGGACTTGCCAGTCCTTGCAAACACAGAAAAACTGGCTTGTCTTTGAATTTTTTATTGCATTACTATGCTCCCAATCAATATGGGAATTTCTTGCCCTTGAAGAAGGATGCGTCAGAAGACATTCGGATTCTGAATGCTGCCTTGCATTTATTTGCTGGGCGAGAGGTTGAGAGCCAGGGAGACAGAAAACACTTATGTTGTGTTTGCTATCATGCCTTTCTTTACCTACACACCTATCACAACACAGCTGGCCTATCACACAACAACTGGCCTTTTCATTTAAAAAGCAGCCAGAGTGTCCCAGAGCCTGTTTGTGTAGGTGAGAAATTTGCCTTTGGTAGTCTTTTCTTTCTTACTTAGACATTCTACCATCTTCTGGGGCTCTGGCCCTCTCTCTACCATGTAACCCTCTCTCAATCAACTTCTGACATTTGTGTAGGTGTTAATAATGGCTTACAGCTTTATGTGTTCAATCTCATGGGAATGTTTACATGCTAATAAGGGCTGGCTCATGGAGAGTATCAATAATGATGTTGTAATATCAGCTGACAGGGAATGTGACAGGCAACAAAGAGATAAAAGTATCCCCTGAATAACATGTAGGGAGTCCCTTTTTCTTCTATGCATAAGAAAGACCGTACTTACATTAGACATTAGGGTGAGTTTTCACCTCCATGACAACCCCTCCATCATACAAACCCTGGAAAGCCAGACACTATCATTTCTACATTGTCTTGGAGCGTAACTTCTAGCTGTATTTAGGATCCACCAATCAGATGAATTTGTATAAAACTTTGACTTGGAACTGAGTGATGTGGGAAGAAGGGAAGGGTATGGGCAAACTCTTTTGCTGGTAGGGATTGTGATAGAGGTGGCATAATTTTGGAGCAGGTCCTACAGCAGTGGTAATAGCTTTTCTGGTCATGTCAAGGTAGTATGCTCATTCTGTAAGTGACAGTGATAGGTGTTTCCTAATCAGTTCCTGCAACAGGCTACAGTGGCTCTGCAGGAGCAATGGGATGCTCAGACTACAGTCTTTTCCTTTGACCTTTCCAATTTTGGAACCACCAAATTCCCTGCATCAAATCCCTTACTGGTGACACCAGCTAAAGTAGATTCTGTTGCATGCATCCAAACTCTGATCAATTCATTCACTGGTACCAGAAACGGCTACAGGCAACAAATGTTCAAGGCAACATCTGGGTTTGATGATCTCACCTTGTTGGATTTGAAAGGCAATGCAGACCCAGTTGCACATTTTGAAGTGGACGTCTAAATGTTTTTATTATAAATTTTAATGGGGTAAATAAAGAGGGTGTAATCTCTAGCATATTGTATTATACATACTGAGTTGAGATTTCAAAATATAACAGCCACATCATTCTTTTAAACATATTCAGTGGAATCTAGCTACCATGGACATTTATTACCCTCAATTATCCACTTTTAGAAGTAGACAAGGTCTTCTTTAACAGTTAGAAATTTTATTATGTTGACATTTTCTCCTTGAATTTGTATTTCCATTTCACATCTACTATAAATTATGTCCTAATAGTATGTATTTTATGCTCAAATATCTTCTATACTTCTCTGCCAAAAAATAATTTTATAAAATTAAATTTTAATTGTTTTATACTATCTGTGGTCATAAAACCCTTTAGGTTTTAGAATTTCCCTATAAATTGTTATTACTAAAATTATTAGTACACATAATTAATCAAAAAATATAAACATATTATACATTAAATAATTATTAAACACAAAAGTTAGATGCTATTGGAAACATTTCTCCCAATGAAATGAATAAAGCTAGTTTTTCCATTAGATTATGTTAACATGAATGAATATCACTTTTTACTAGAATGAGATAGTTTCAACATCAATTCTCATGCCATTTTCAAATTTTATAAATGTAACCACTAAAAAACCTTATTTACATAAATAAATAGGTGGAAGGAGTTTTGTTATAGAAATGTCATTCAATTCTTTGAACTCCTTCCCAAAATAAAGTGGCTCTTAAAATTATTTTAATGATTTCTGGAAAATTCTAATGGTCTTCCTTTGGCTTTTTAAAACAACAAAAAAAAGTAGAAACCTCCTAATTTGCAAAAGAAAACAAAGAAAAGAAAATCATTACCTAGTCATCAGATTCATCCACTTCCTCAATTTCTAAGCAATCTTTACCAAGACTTAAAAAGGACTATTAATTATAGCTATTTCTCTTTCACATAAAGAAACTATATTTAACCTTATAATTCAGAAAAGTTCGGGAGAATAAAAAATATTTTAAATTCCAATACACTTTTACCAATAAATTTTTTGTGACAAAATGCTTTTATCTTATCGTATAATTTCAATATGTTTTTATCAAAATTTTTGATCTGCAGATTAAGCTCATTCAATTTATGGAAAATGCCTGCCATATATCCTAATTGGCAAAGCCAATATTCATGGTCAAATGAATGTGCCAAGTCAGACTTAATTTCTGCCAGAAATACTCTGACTCCATTTTTCAATTCATATAAGCATGTTGTTATGCATTACTATAACAAATGTTTAACTTCTGAATTCTATGTCTAAGAAAGAAGGAAAAGCAGAATAAAGTAGGGACTGTCACTGGGAACTTGTTACCCAGGTGAAATCAGGTGGCTCCAACTTCAACCACTCTTACTTATAGGCTTTTTATGCTGTTTTCATGGCACTTTCCGTAAGGATTGATACATCCTTTACCAAGATTCAGGAAATACAAGTGATGAGGTCGTTATAACACTTCTCCCCACTCTATATCAGGGCACCTCAACACAGGCCAAATATCTGTTTCTAATGCTACAGTCATCCCTCAATAGATGTACATGGAAGATAGGAAATATCATTCTTGATATGCCTTGGATCAAGGAGGCTTCCTGACACAAATACTGGGAATTCTAGCTTTGATTGATGCCCTGAAAATTTCTAGATCCATGGCACCATACATGGGTGAAATGTTGTGATTTTCTTTTGAAGAATAGTTAACAGCCAGTTTTGAATGAGAAGGTAGAAATAGAAAACCAGCATCATACCTCAACCCTAAGTAGATTAATTTTAGGAAGTACACATGGAAAATGAGAATCTAGCAGTTGAGTCCCTCAAAACTATGCATACCTTGGAAAGAGGGGTAGACATACCCTGGTTTAAACAATGCTGAGACAGAGGGAATTCTGTTGTCTGCAACTGGAATCTGACCAGTCGAAAATACTCAGAAACTTTACCTGCAATACTATCAATGCTGCTGTGGCATTATCATAGGATGTGGATGATTGAGCAGGATGTGGGAGAGAAGGAGGAAGAGCATAAATGGTGGCTTGTTCTTAGCTTCCCACCTGGACACGTTGCACCTTGACAGTTCCTTTATAGCCTCACTGTCTCCATCTCGGACATGCTGCAGGCTAATGGTCTTATGAACATTCTACTGATCCTGCTGGGGTGACCTAGTACTCTGTTTTATACCCGAGTAGCTCCTCTGCTGCTGACTCTAATCATCCTTCCATGTATATAGTAGGTGCTCAGCAAATATTTTGAACCAGAAAGTGCCAAATCTGGGTGAAACTTGAGCCATCATCTAATCCAATGATTTCTGTGTGCAAGTGAGGAAACTAAGGTGCTAAATAGGGAATTAATTTGTCAAAGATGACAACACTCAAGGAAGCAGGTTGACCTACCATGGCTGTGCTCCATCTGAATGTCTCTAACATTTTACCTTTTAAGGTTTCCAAAACTAAGAGTATCTCTGCAAAAAAGCAAATATACCAACTACAGATAAATACCTTGCTTTGACATGCTATCTTGAGGATGATGAGGTCCCTTGTTAGTGGTTACAGCCATATGATTCTTAGCCCCATCAGGGTTCAGGGTAGAATATAGGGGCAGTAGTGATGTGGTGTGAAAGGAGGAGTAATTAGGGTCAGGTATGGGGCAGATGTGACCTGTTACCATGGCTGGTTCCAGTAGGAGAGAAAAATATTGAGTTGAATCCATAGGTAACAGTGGCTCTTAATGCAATAGATGTTTTCCAGACACTTGGCATATTGGGTTTTAGGAAATATCACCCTATTTTAAACAAGAGGTGTCAGTAGCCATTTAGAAGAATGTTGCAATGGCTCATTTTTGAAAGTGAAAGACTGTGGAGGCTGCTCAGTGGTCCATGAAGCTGGATCCACCGACAAGTGAACAAGTGCATGGAAGCACTGGGAGGTGATGGAGCAGCGTGTGGAGAAGCCTGGGCAGAGTCGGGAGTCAGGGCCATCACAGGGCAGAGCCCTCGGCAGGAAGACAGTCATAACTGGGCAGGTCTTTTAGCAGAGTCTAGCAGAGTTCAAATGCAGAATGGCCCTGGGGTGAAGGGCAAAAGCAGCAGATCTCAAGACCTGGAGGAACTGGAATTGCAGCAGGTTCACTAAGGTAGAGACTTCATGCAAATAACAAAACTAAGGCCCAGTTATAGAAAGAAGATAAACCATTATTTTGAAGGTAGTATGGCAAAGTGGACAGGGTGCTGGCTGTGCAATCAGAAGATCTAGGTGTGAATTTTGGCTCTACAATTGACCAGCTTTGTAACCAGGTAGATTGATGGCAAAAAAAGACAAACAAAGCCTCAATTCTCCATACCTCCCTATATTCTTACCCTTTGCAATGTAGCTTTGCAGCTCTTTCCATCAAGAGGAGGAATCTATTTTTCTACCCCTTAAATCTGGGCTACCCTGTGACATGCTGTGGGCAAAAGAATGGAGCAGAGTGTGACGTTGTGCCAGTTGTAACCTATAGCTTAGTAGACCTTGCATATCCCACCTTCTTTTGCTTGGAATTCTCTCTAGCTGCCAAGTGAACAAGCTTGCACTAGTCGATAGGAGCAGAGCTGAGTCAGCCCAGTTGTGCCACCTGAGGCCTCAGACATAGAAAGAGCCCCTTCAAGATCAGCAAATCTGACATGCATCGACTATGAATGCTAGTGAGGGTTCATCCAAGACCAGAGCCACCCAGCTGAGCCCAGCCTAAATTGCTGACCCACAGAGTCATGAGCCAAATAAATGGTTGTTGTTTGAACCCACCAGGTTTGTGGTGGTGTACACAGCAATAGATAACTGATACAGTGATCCTGGGAAAGTTAGCTATTAAATATTTGGTGCCTTGATTCACAATTGCAAAGTTGTGGAAACAACCCAAGTGCCCATCAATACACAAGTGGATTAATAAAATGTGGTATATGTATACCATGGAGTACTATTCAGCTATAAGAAGCAATAGTGATATAGCACCTCTTGTATTTTCCTGGATGGAGCTGAAACCCGTTCTACTAAGTGAAGTATCCCAAGAATGGATGGACAGGCACCACATGTACTCACCAGCCAATTGGTATTAGCTGATCAACACCTAAGTGGACACA
>CAUYRT010054980.1:0-15847 GCA_963574885.1 Lepilemur ruficaudatus
ATCACATTATTGCCAATTATAATTTACATTACCTTTATCACTAATTCAGTGACAACACTGATCCAAGTAGACTTTGAAGGAGCTCAGGAAATTTCACCCCAAAATATGACTCCTTGGTATAAAGAATATTTTGAATTAAAGACCATTCAACATCAAAAAGCATTGGAGGGGGCTTTTCCTCTATTGGCATAAACTGGACTGACTGATCAAAAGATCAAAGGGGCAACTGACTTCCCTTCCTCTTCCTGTTATTTCAATACATTGCAGGAAAGAAGATCAAGGAGGCAACCAGATCTGGACAAATCATTTAAATATAATACCTGTTTCTCAGGTTAATTTAATTTGCAAAGGGACTCATTTACAAGTCAATCTGTTTCCCCAACCATTTGTCCTCCCTAGCACCATTTGTTGCCCCTAAGCAGAATTACCTGTACCCCTCATCTTCCCCTTCCCTCCAAAAGGACAGGTATAAAAATACCTGAACTTCATTGGGATATTGAGTAATCCACTTTGTGATTCTCCCCACGTGCGTGGTAAACAAACCTTTCTCTTATTAGTTTGCCTTAATTGTGAGTTGATCTTTCAGCAAACTTTTGGGGGAAAGGAGAAGTTTCCCCTCACCCCTGCAACTTTATGTACCTTAAGTGGCATGTGAGTCAGCTTGTAAAAATTATGTTTCCTCTTGGCTTATATTTTATTTTAGAGATGCTCTGTCTTCATATGATGGATCTTCAATTATAGCTAGATTTTAACTATCTGACTTTTGTGTTTTTCATCTTATAACAAAGATATGAATTTTGTCTGCAATAAAATGATTTTTGAAATATTTTAAGAAAAGAATTGAGAAGTCTTGGGAGGCAGTCTGGCATAGAGTTTGAGAGCACTGGCTCCAAAGCCAGACTGCTGGGGTCAAAACCCAGCCCTATATTTTATTAGCTGTGTAACTTGGGCAGGTTACTTTACGTCCATATGACAGTTTCTCATTTGTGTAGTGAGTTAATAATACTACCTACCTCTTGGAGTCATGGTGAGGAGTAAATGAATTAATGTAAGTCAAACACTTGGAGCAGCACCTGTTACATAATAAGTGCCACAGGTGTTGGTAATTTTTATTAAGCAATTAAGTATTTTGACAACCCTCTTTATACTAATATAGACCAAGCCTATCTTGATATGTTTTTCAAAAACAAGTCTTTTATTATACAACACTTCTTCTGAGACAAGAGAAATTAGGTGCTAAAAATGGAACTTGATTTAACAAGTATTTGATAAATATTAGCTTCCTGTCCCCTCCCACTTCTTTCTAAAAAAGGGCCTTTCTTGACTTTTCTCCCAAGCCTCTGTATAGAGTCATTACTTCACTGAATTTCAGCTAAGAATGTATCCTGGCCGTACTCGAACCATTCTGCACCTACAAAATGCTCATTTGTCACTTTCTCCCCTTTGGGAAACATAAGAATATTTGCCATAAGATTTAAAATATTAAAATTGGTGCTACACATATCTGGGAAATGATTTTTAAAAGTTGCTAAAACATTTTTCCAATGTTAAAAAAAGCCTAAGGTACGATTAAATTGTTCATAAGTGTATTGTCCAAGAAAAGATAAAGTTCTGTCCTCAAACAATTCAGACTTTGAGAACCATTCATTATTTGTTATCTTAGGGAAAGGAAAGATTTGCTTTTGGTTACAGCCAGTGCCTGGGATAGGAAGCGTTGGTTTTCTTTAGCTGAACTTTCCTTACAGTGTGATTTTAGGCCATTTATTGTGGTTTCATTATTCTTTCAGCTGAAAAAAATGTTATTTGTGTCTGAATGAGTTCTTAGGAGAAACTGTGTAATAAGTACTTGATATCATATCATTATGTAACTTAGATACAGTTGCTTCTGGTTGAAAACCTAAGTAAACCAGAAGGAACCAGAAGAGCATTTCCAGACTTACAACACTCCCAGCCTAGATCAGGTTTCCTGTTTTGTTCACCTCCCATGGCTAGCACACCCCTTGCTCCCTAGTCGATGCTCAGTAAATGTTTGATGAATGGATGATTGAGTGAATGACAGTAATTAGCTAAGCACTGAGAATGGGAAGCTGAGCAAAATCACCTGAATTCTCCCCACAGTCTAGGGGGGAGACATGGCAACATACCTAGAAATGTGAAGCTGGATTCGTAATGAATGCTCAGCAAAGGGAGAAAACAGTGCTATCAGTATTGCATATTGCAGTGACTACAATAGGGATTTCACCTGATCAGAGACACCCTCCTTGAAGTTATGCTGCTTAAAATAAGGTCTGAAAGATGAGTAAGAATAACTAGGAAGGGGAGAGGTAAGAGCATCCCAGACAGAGGGAATAGCATGTGCAAAGATTCCCATGGCAGGAGGGAGCAAGGCAAGGAAAGGAACTGAACAAAGGCCAGGGTGGTGACTGAAGAGGTGACTGATGGCAGAAGGGACTGGAAAGTCTGCAGGACCACACCATGCAGGGCCTTGTAAGGAGCTCTGTCTGGAGTGATGAGCAAAAGGAAAGTCCTTGGAAGGTTTTACTAGATTAAAATAAAATTGAAAGATTGCTTCAGCAGCCAAAATAGGGAATAAATTGAAATGTGTTAAAGTGGATGCAGGTAGAATACCAAGGACTTGATTGTAGTCTGAATAAGAGGTAATATTAATTTGGTGTAGACTGTAGAGGCATGGTAGAGGGTGGGAGAGGTGGATGGACTTGAGAGAGATTTAGGGGGCACATTTACAGGTGTTGGGGATGCATTGCATATGGTGGAAAAGGGAGTCGGAAGTGTCAAGAATGACCCCTAGGTTCTGGTGTGGTACGCGAGGGATTTTGTTGTTCTTCCCTGAGATAGAGAACACTGGAAGATGACTAAGTCTAAGACTGAAAGATTATGAATTTGTCTTTGGAAATGATGAGTCCTTTTTGAAATTCTCTTTTGCCCCAACTCCTCACAAGACGTCATTGTATTCTTCCACTCCCACCTCACTTGAATGTTGGTATTGTCATGGTTCTGACCTGAGCTGTCACTCTAAACCTGCGCTGTCCCGTGCAGCAGCTGCATGTGGCTACTGAGCACTCGAACTGTGGCTAGTACAGGTCGAGATGTGCTGTAAGTGTAAGACACACATCAGATTTCAAAGACTTAGTACTAAAAAGTGGTAAGAAATAGAATCATTAATACTTTAAAAATATTGATTAAATGTGAAATGATAATATTTTGGATATATCAAGTTAAGTAAAATGCATTATTTATTATAATTTAGCTGTTTGTTTTTACTTCTTAATGTGGCCACTAGAAAATTTAAACTACATATGTGGCTGTCTGTATATTTCTACTGGATAGTACTGCCCCAGAAAGTCACCCTGTTGTCACCTCATTTCTGGGCTCTTGGGCCCACCTGATTGCTCACTCTCTGTAGGACATTTCATGTCATTTTATCCTTCATAGTCTTTCCTCTTCCTAAACTTTTGTCCCCTTTCTTTCCCATAAGATTAGCTATGATTCCTACTTCTTTGTTCAGATTAACTATCTCCTCTGTTATATGAAACTTTCCCAAGTCCTTAAGGCAGAATTAAACATTTCTGCCTCAAAGTCTTATGTACTCTGTTAATATCTTTATTATAGCTAATTCACATGCTTGTATTTTGTTTCATATTCATTTGTCTTTCTAGCCAGATTGTAAACTTCTGCAAAGTGCAGGTGCAATCTGATTTATTTGTCTAATTATGTAACCTGGTACTCAATTAGAGCATAAATTGTTATGCACCTAGTATCACCTAGTTGGTGCTCAACCAAGGTCTGGTGAATAACAATTGAATCTATACATATTAAACAGCTACTGTGTGACTGGTTATGACTTAGATGTTTTACAGACAATATCTTGAAACCTCTCAACAACGCTGCAGGGCAGATATAATTATCCTCATTTTGCATATGGGGATCTTGCAAAAGCTCCAGTTGTTAGTAAACAATAGAGCCAGGATTCCACTACACTGAATGACTCCAAAGCCTTGTTTTTTCCCTTGTGATTCCATGCATGCTGAAAATTGTATTAAAAATGGAGATTATATTCCCACAGCATAAAATGGGGGAAAAAAACCCCCATTCCGCAGGATTGTTAGAGTAAAGAAAATAATATATATATATAAAGTGTCAGGGCAGCACTTATAAACAATAGGTTTTATTAAACATTGGCTGTCTTTGCTTTTGAGGCCTATAGCATGGGTGTTCTTGATTTCTGAGGGGGACCAAGGTGGTCCACCCAGCCTCCTTGCTGACACTCACATGGAGGTCATGAGAAACAGATGTCTTCTGGGCTATCCATTTTAACCCAGTCCTCTTTGTTTTACTCACCTGTTGGTAAATGGCTCTGATGGCTAACAAAAGTAAGGCAGAGAAATAATTAGTACTCAGGGCATGCAATCTGTGTGTGTGTGTGTGTGTGTGTGTGTGTTGGTCAGGGTTGGGTAGAAATATTAATAGGAAAGGAATCAAGCCTAGAGTCTTACCAGAGCTATATTGTCTTGCCAAATTCCCAGCAAATCATTCTGACTAGAGCGTTGACTCTTCTCTCCCTGTCCTGTCTTACTCAGATATCCTATTTTATAATCAGGATCACTACCACTTTCTTTACCACTTCAGGAATCTTTGTAGGAAGGGAAAGGGGACATACCTAGGGGCTAAACAGTAGCTGTAGGTCAATACTGGTCTGCAGACCCTATGTTGAGATGCCAGGCTCCTGAGAAATAAATTTAAACAAGGGGAATATGAACATATGTTGCAAAGGGCTATGTTCAGGTAAAGACAAGCAATCCCCCTGCAATCTTCAGATTCCTGTAATTCCCTGGAAAAAGCAATATTAAGAAATTTCTCAGTTGCCATTGGCACTTGGCCAAGGCTAAAGAGAGCTCATGGGCCCAAGGGTGAGATAGTCACTGCTCCTCTTGATTCTCCTGGTTCACACATTTCAGGGTAACATCCAAACCATTTCTTTATTACCAACCTGTGCTCTTGGTTTTTGTCGGCCTTCCTTCCTTCCGTCCTTCCTTTCTTTTTCTTTTGTCCTCCCTCCCTGCCTAACTCCCTCTCTCCCTCCTTCCCTTCCTTCCTTTCCTTTAAGACAGGGTCTTGCTTTGTCACCCAGGCTGGCGTGCAGTGACACGATCATGATCATAGCTCACTGCAACCTAAAAAAAACCTCGTAGGCTCAAGGGATCCTCCTGGCTCTGCCTTCCAGAGTGCTGGGATTATAGGCATGAGCCACCATGCCTGGCCTTGGTTTGTTTCTGATCAAATATCAGACAAATACTACGTAAGGTTGAGCTTCCACTACTCAAAAAACAAACCAACCAACCAACTCTCAAATTCTCTACCAAATGTATAATTTAAATGTCTTCTGACACATTACAGAACCAAAGCTACATAAAAAAGGGACAGAAAATGAATAGGATAAGTAAACTCAAGGCCTTATACTATTATTATTGTATTTTTTAATGGTGTGTTTTGTCTCTTTTATCTCTTACACTAGTCCCTTAAGCTTAAGGCTGTATCTTAAACTTCCCCTTATTTACTTCATGGCCCTCCACAGAGCAAATACTTGGTATCATTTGCTGAGTGATAGAAAAGTTCACCCATATGTGACTTGTATAACTACCAAGGAGATTCCAACTTGAGAGCCCAAGAAGTTGTAAGAAAAAGGCTTATTGAAGTGTAAATTTGGAATCTCTAGGAAGCTAAATATTCTCCAGCACTTAATTAAGCTTTAAGATTAAGAAAACAACTTCGAATTTACTGAGAACTTTTATGTCTAATGTTATAAAGACAGAGAAATTCCACAACCAAGAACATGTAAAATAAGAATGGCAGTCACCTGGCTGTTCCAGAAAATTCAATCTATATAGAAAAATAAGTACAATCCTAGAATTTTAAAAGAAAAAATTTCAAGTTGCTTTATGTTCCAGATTGACTTGTATTCAATAGGATGAATTGTAGGTACTTTTGAATTCAATCCACTTAAATGTCAAAGAGTAATAAACTCTGACAACTGATTTTGAAACAGGTTTCATTTGTTTTAATTCATCTTGAGCCTGGGCATATCTTTTGGGGAGCTGGTTTGACTCTGAACCTTCTTCTCTTTCCCCATTGCAATTGTCGAAGTCAACAGACTGCCTTAAAGCAATGCCTCTACCATATCAACAGAACATTGCTCCAGTTTCTACGTGTCCCTTCCAAAATCACAAGCCTCTGGAGCAAATTGAGACTTTAAAATGAGTAGCAATTCCTTCATTTCCTTTAATCTGAGAGAAGGCTTGTCTCAATTTACTGTTTCATTTCACCGTTGGTTAGTATAAGAATGAAGAGGGAAATCTTTAAGTTGAATCAAGTTTTAAATAGCAAGTATTCATTAACTCAAACATGAGTATTCAGAAATCTTCCTTAGCATAAATTAAAGGTACATGTGTGAATATAAAAAAATTGGAAGCAAACACACCAAAAATTAATAGTAGTCTTGGATGGATAATTTAAAATTTTCTTTGTATGTATTCTTTTTAATATACAAAAACCTTTCTATAATGCAGATACCTTATTTTGATTAATAGAAAAAATTAGCCTTATAGAAAAAGCACCTAGAACCAGTATCCACTCTCCTTTCCCCTAGCAACATGCCACAGGGCCAGATTCCCAAGAGAACTGCAGAGCTGTATCTGTGTGAGTGATATTGAGGTGTGAGTTTGGGCAGGCCAGGTAACCTCTCTGGGACTCAGGTTCCTCACCTGTGAAATGTAGGGGCTTGAGTGCAATGGTCTCATCCAGTTCCAAAAAGCCTGAATTCTGTTATGGGCCTGCTATACAGTAGGCTGTATTAATTGAAAATGTTCTGGCTTCTAGCAAAAGAAATCTTGACTAATAGTGGTTTAAATCACAAGAACTCTTGCTATTGAGTAAACAAAATGCTCGAAGGTAGGTAGAACAGGACCGGATCAGTAGCTCAGTGAGGTTATCCAGGAGCCAGGCTCTTTTCAATTTTTTCTGTGTTGTCCTCTTCAACTGTTGGCTTTCATCCTAGTGATTGCTGACTCACGGTTACAAGATAATTATCACATCTGCATGTAGGAAAGACAAGGTAGAGGCAAAAAGTTTCTTCTTTGTATCCAGTAAGGTCCCTCACATCTCATTGGTCAGAATTGAGCCACATGGCCAAACTGGACCAATTAGTGACAAAGGGAAAGGAGGCTCTAACCTTGCATTAGACCAATGATCACTCATCCCACATCTCTGAGAGCAAAGAACAGCTGCCACTGACCTGACCAGAGCAGAGTTCTGTGGGCAGGGAAGCAATGGGAGAGAGGTTAGCCATTGGGTGGGGAACAAAGTGTGTCTGCCAGAGCACTTAATAAAGATTTGTGAATGAATGAGGGCTGCACTATGACTTTTATGTTTCCTGAAAACTTTTGCCTTTGTGAGCCGCTTCTTCCATAAAAAATATTAAAAATTAAATTTTATGACTGAGTTGACATAAAGGCAAATATAGTCCAGGCTGGATTCATTGTTATATCATCATTATTGTTATGTTTATTTTTAAAATCTGATTAAAAAATTAAAATTGAAACATTTTTGTGTACTTTTAAAAGTATTGTGGCCCTAGATTTTGTCATAACTATGCCTAGTGAGTAATTTGCCCTGGGTCTGTGTTGTCTTTACAAATGGATTGTAAACAATTGAGAGCAGGGGCTATTTCTGTTTTGTTCTTGCCCTCAAAGCCCTTGTTGCAATACAATACACCTAAGAGCTGCTCAATAAACACTATTGAGTTGACCTAACATCACTGTTTCTTCCTCTAGGGTGAGCCAGGTCCTCCTGGTCCTTATGGTCCTCCGGGAGTTCCTGGGATCGGACAGCAAGGCATTAAGGTAAAGATATTTGTCTCTTTGCCCATTGATAATTATTGAATTTATTGTAGGGGTTGGAGTACCTGTGATTTGAACTCTTTTCAGCCTAACCCTAATAGATACAAAGAGGCTGCCTGCAGAAGCTACTTGTATTGTGTGCTTGGACACTGCAATGCCCTCATCAGTGGGAGTCACCACAAGAATAATCAATGAATTTTTTTATTTGGTTGCAATGAAAAATTTGCGTGTCTCCAAATACCCACCGTCTCACCAAAGTACATGTAATTCTGTTAATTTTTCTTGGACTTTCATGCACTTTAAACATTCACATGCAAATATGTTATTTGGAAGTGAAACACCTTAACATATCAATGATCACCCCTCACATTAAATAAACACAGAGGGGCAGAAACCAGAAGGACCATGGCATGGAAAAAGTAAATATTGACAGAGGTTTTTCGAAAGCTAGAAGAGATAGAACATCCATCCTGAAGTGCTCTGCATCATGCAGGATGTTACAGAACATAAGTGCTTATCTTGAATGGCTTTTCTATGTGGCTGAGACAATAAGACTTTTTGATGCAGGACTAAAATAGAGAGCAACACAAAACAATGTATTTTAAATGTAATCAAATGTCACCATGTATAGCATTTCAAAAATAAGCACATTGAGACAACAAGGAAAGTGGAGTTTATATGGGCAGAGTTATTGCAGAAGGGTTCTGAAGGAGATGAAGTATAAAACAGAGCTTAGAGGAGGTGAAATGGGACAGAGCGTGGACACTGAGGGGGTGACATTCCAGGACGGTGGCAAAAGGGGAAAGGGCACAGTACACACACTGTGCGGTTGGTCATCTCAGTTAGCAAAATAAATTGCCGTCTTGCCAGTTCCTACACAATAGTATATAAAAGCTGAGAGTGCTGGATTGCATTTAGGTAAGAAGAGATGGTGAACATTTTAGGGTAATTTGCTCACTTAAATTCACCTAAATTCAAGGCATTTCTCCTCCTCTAGCATTTTTAAAATCTTTATGAATATGAAGTTTGACTATCATGCTATTTATCCTTTTGAAATCTCCAGAGCATTTTGTGCTATGTTTATTCTTTATTTAAAACTCAAACTTTCATTCTATTATTTCTTTCTCTTAGGGAGAAAGAGGCCAAGAAGGAAGACTAGGTGCTCCGGGACCGATTGGAGTTGGTGAGCCTGGACAGCCAGTAAGTAGCAAAAATTCTAGATGGAATAAGAAGGATGAATATAGTTACTATTTGTTCTTTCTGGTTAAAATAAACAATTAAATTAATCTACCTTGTATCTTTATGAACAACAAATGACAATCAACATGCAAGGACCAAACAAATCCAAGTGTTATTTTTCATAACACTTGAAATAGGACTATATGTATTAATATATGCACATATGTATATATGTATTATATATATGAGGTTTACAACTGGCTCTCTCTTGCTGTCATCTCTTGTAAGATAAATCAGCTTGTACAAGAAGAAAAGAGTTCTCATGTGTCAAAATTTCTTAGGAGATAAGAAATCTGGATTCAGGCCTAATGTTTATAGTTCATGGTTGACTTTCCTGTAAACATGAGAAAATCACAGAGAATAAGGACCTTGCTCATTATCTAATCCATGGGTATGCTCTAAAGCTAGGACTGATAGTGGTAGACAGGTAATACCTGTGTTAATCACAGCTTCTGCCATATGTAGCTTTGAAGTTTACTATTGTTGGAAGTGAAAACAGTTTCTGTCAAAGACATCTGGAAAGGAAGTGAATAAAACATGATCTGGTATAAAAAACTTGTTAACTTTTCAAATAATCATTTGCTCCTTAGGAAAAAACAGTAGCTGACTCACTGAGGTATAAACAAAAACAACCACCTGTGGACACTTGGTTTCGCAGTTTGGCTTTACGTTTCGTAGTTTCTCACATGTACTAACAGAAATGTGTGCTTCCTTCCTGTCCTCTGTGAGTGATGTGCCAGCATGTCGTTTGAAGGTTAGGCTTTTCACTAATGTCTGTGTTCACTAATTCAAAAAACAGAGCATTATACGGAGGAAAAATATACTAGACTAATTATCTAGAGACCAGTGATCTAGAGACTCAGTTTTCATTCACTAGATGGTATCATTAAAAGCAAACCACTGCAAAAGACTTAGGGTTATGGGGGAAAAAGTAAACCACTAACTTCTCTGAGTCTCTATTTCGGTTATGTATTGCTCCATGACAAACTACATCAACACTTAGCACCTTAAAACAATAATTTGTTATTTCTCATGATTCCATGGGTTGACTGGGGAGTGAAGTTAGTTGGATGCTAGAATATCTGGAATGTTAAAAATGGCCTTACTCACATGGTTGGCAGTTTGGTGCTGGCTGTTGTCTGGGAGTTTATCTGGGGTTGTTGCCCAGAAACCTCAGTTCTCCTTCTCTTGGGTGGTTGCTTGGGCTTCCGCACAACTTGGCAGCTTGAATCCAATCAGGAGTGTTCCAAGAGGTAAAACCATTCATTATGTAAGGCTCAGTCTCAGTAACTATACAGCAACATTTCTGTAATACATCTGGCTAAAATAAGTATAGAATCATCTTAGATTTAAGTGGAGTAGGAAAAGACTTCACCTCTGTATAAAAAAATGTCAAAGAACTTGAAGATATTTAGCAGAATCCCAAATTTTAACTTCTATAAAATTAAAAGATTGAGTTCTCCCTAGGTCTGTGATTTTCAGAGCTGGAAACATGAACCAAAGTTCTAAAAATGTCAGAGAAACAAGTCACAATTTTTAAATTTTTAATATTAATAAAAACTGGTGGGTATTTTATTCAAAGAACTTTGTGTTTTGCTATTATTTAAACCTTCCAAACTCAATAATGTACTTAATGAATTTCACTTATTTATTAGAGTTCTTAAAATGTTTTTATATTTAAATAATGAAGTATTTTAAGCATACTGAAAAATACAGAGAATGATTTAATAAACTTCCACCAGGTAGACAAATCTACCTGGCAAATTTGCTACTGTTGCTTTAGATTTTCTTTAAAAAACACAAAATGTTATAGATACAGTAAAGTCTCCATAATCTCTTTCAGAAATAGAAGAGGAAGCAACATTTAGCAACTTATTTTATGAGGCCAGTTTTCCCCTAATTACCAAAGCAAAACAGTAATAATACATAAAAATAAAAATACAGACCAATATTCTTTATGAATATAGACACAAAAATCCTTAAAAATATTGGCAAATAGAATTCAACAATATACAAAAATAATTATACAGCATAATCAAGTAGGGTTTATTCCATGGATGCAAGGCTGGTTTAATAATTGAAAATTGATCAATAAAATATACCATATTAATAGGCTAAAGAAGAAAGATCACATGATCATATCAAAAGATACAGAAGAGTATTTGATAAAACTCAAAATTCTCATTAACCCTAATAAAACCCTGATTAAAACTCTTAGAAAACTGGAAATAGAGGGGAAATTTCTCAACTTCTACAAAAAATCTGCAGCTAACATCATACTTAATGGTGAAAGATTGAGTGCTTCCCTCTAAGATCAGGAATAAGACAAGAATGTCTGCTCTAACTAATCTTATTCAATGTTTTAATAGTACTGGAAGTCCTAGCCAGCACAATAAAGCAAGAAAAGGAAATACCAGGCATTATGATAAAAAACAAGAAATGAAACTGTCCCTATTTGCAGATGAGATGATGGTCTTCATAGAAAATCCCAAGAAATCCATAAAAAACCCTCCTAGAATTAACAAGTGAATTAGCAAGGTCGCAGGATAAAAGATAAACATCGCAAAATCATTCTTATTTCTATATACTAGCGATGAGCACATAGAAACTAAAATTAAAAGCATAATACTATTTATAATTGCTAAAAAAGAAAAATACTTGGATATAAATCTAATAAGAAATGTATAAGACTTGTGTAAAACTACAAAGTACTGATGAAAGAAGTCAAAGAATATTTAATATACTGAGAGGCATGTTCATGGATTGGAAGACTCGACAACATAAAGATGTCAATTCTCCCTTAATTGATATAAAGTTTTAATGCAAGTCTTTTCAGTATTCCAGCAAGATATTTTTTATAGATAAGTACAGGATTATTTTGAAATTTATATGAGCTGGATGTAGTGGCTCATGCCTATAATCCCAGCACTTTGGGAGGCCAAGGTGGGAGGATTGCTTGAGTCCAGGAGTTTGAGATCAGCATGAGCAACATAGTGAGACCCTGTCTCTCTAAAAAAAAAAAAATTGACTGGTGACACAAACCTGTAGTCCCAGCTGCTCGTGAGGCTGAGGCAGGAGGATTGCTTGAGCCCAGGAGTTCAAGTATTCAGTTAGCTGTGATTGGGGAACTGCCTTTTGTCAAAGCAAGAACCTGTCTCTAAAAGAAACAAAAAACCAAAATTATATGGAAAGGTATAGAATCTAGAATAGATAAAACAATTCTGAGAAAGAATAATAAACTTGGAGAAATCACACTGCCTGGGCTTAAGACTTATTATATAGCTTCTGTAATCAAGACTGTGTGATGTTGGCAGATTATAGAATCATGATCAGTGGAACAGAACAGAGAACCAAGACACAGATCCACACAAGTATAGCCAACTGATTTTTGACAAAAGTGCAAAAGGAATCCAATGGAGGAAGCATAGTCTTTTCAACAAATAATGCTGGGGCAATTGGATATGTGAAAATGAACCTCAACCTAAGTATCACAACTTACACAAAAATTAACTCAAAATGGACCACAGATTCAAATGCAAAATGTAAAAATATAAAACTTTTGGAATAAAACATAGGAGAAAACCTTTGGGATCTAGGGCTTGATGAAGATTTCTTAGACATGTCACTAAAAGCATAATCCAAAAGAAAAAAAATTAATTGGACTTCATCAAAGTGGAAAGATTTGCTCTGCAAAAGACTCTATTAAGAGGCTAAAAAGGACATAACTCCTTTGGCTAAAATGTCATCAACATTTCCACCCACCCCTGAAAAATACACTGACAATGGGAGGCTTTTACTCCAATCATCTCCACTACTTTCAGAATATTATTCTCTGTTAACTTAGTTGTACCATATTTTCATCCCACTAAAATTATTTATTGTTGTTTTAATTTTTCCAGTCAGTATTTATTTAGTTTTACCCATATGTTTACCAATTTCTTGTCTCACCATAGCTTCTCAAATTTCTCTATTCTTTTTGGCTCCCTTCTTTTTTCAAGAAATACATCTTTTAGAAGTTGTTTTCAGTGAAAGTATGTTAGCATTTAACATTTTTGGTCTGATAAACTCATTATAAATTGAAAATATAATAAGTTGAAAATGCATTTAATGTTGGCAACACAGAAGATGATCCCTGACTTACAATGGTTTGATTTACGATTTTTCAAATTTACGGTAGTGTGAAAGTGATACACATCCAACAGAAATGTAGCCCCATTGTAAGTCATAAGGAGCTCCTTGACTTACCATGTGGTTATATCCTGATAAATCCATTGTAAAGCCTAAAAATTGTAAATCAAACCATCCCATTACAAGTCAGGGACCATATAATTTTGAAGTTCCTACCTTTATGTCAGAATTTCAGTTCTAATTTTCTCCTCATTTTCCACTGGGTGAGCCAAAGTCTTTGCTACTCTTTCCTCCTCTAGATTTACTAGACTTATTCCCATCACAGAAACATACTTTTCTGTACAGGACAGCTACAGTACCAGCTAAGATGCTTGCCACTCAAGTTTTCAAGTCTCTTTTTTTAAACCCTGTGATTTCTGCTATTTTCTTTGGGCTCTGCTATGCCTTTAAAAGTCATTTTAGGATTGGCACAGCGGCTCATACCTGCAATCCTAGCACTCTGGGAAGCTGAGGCAGTGCTGGGAGCAGAATTGATGGAGGCCAGGAGTTTGAGACCAGCCTGAGCAACATAGTAAGACCCTGTCTCCAAAAAAAAAAAAAAAAAAATTACAAAAATTAGCTTGGCATGCTGGTGTGCACCTGAAGTCCCAGTCACCCAGGAGGCTGAGGCAGGAGGATCATTTGAGTCCAGGAGTTTGAGGTTGCAGTGAGCTATGATAATGCCACTGTACACTAGTCCAGGTAACAGAGTGAGACCATGTCTCAAAAAAAAAATCATTTTAAAGAAAAAAATATTACTTGTCTTTCTAACTGTAGCTAGAGAGTTTTAATAGTATTGCCAGAACATAAAATTCTTATTTGTTTGCTTGTTTTCCAAGCCGTGGAGTTATGCTGTGAAGTTTTGTGATTTAAGTGGATTTAGTTGGAATTTAAAATCATAACAGAGGTGGGAAAGATCCTAAATAATGTATTAAAATGTTGCACCAAAATTCATTGTAAAAAATCAACAATGTGAATTTTTGAGTTATTTAGAAGTACCATAAAGACTTACCTTAGGATTGACAAAGGTTCTGCTTAAAGTCTCTACTTTTGTTTCTTTGCAAGTGCTTTCAGGTTTAGCACTACTCTGTTTTCACTCCCACACTCATATAAATCTACTGATAGATGGAATTAATATTCTAGCTCCGCGACTTAACTTTGAACTGTCAGCTATCATCTTTATGTGATTACCCCTAGTTTTGTGCTGGTCTGGTAGATGCAACTGATTCATGAAAAATAAATTGGTTAAGACTTTCAGTGTGATCTGTTTATTTTTTGTGCAAGGTTATTCAGAGCAATGGGAGTGAAAAATAACCCCTGAAGGAGAACTATAATTGCTTGGAGGTTAAAAAATAGAGTAGATGGCACTGTTTGATGATAATGGACAATTTTTGCTATTATTTATCATATTTATCTTTAATGCTTGCCATGTATGTTGGAACCAATTTTCTTGATTATTAACGTTATTGAGATTATTAAGGAAAATAACAAAATAAATATAACGGACAATTATATTTTATCTCAACGTCTTAAAGAAAGCATTTCACTAATCATGTTAACTGATAATTAGGTCCCTCCACTATTTTTTTATTAGAGGTGTTCATTAGAAGCCAAATAAGTGTGCCATAGTTGCAATTGGTTCTCATGGCCTTTGAAAGGACACTGAGTTTTTTTTTAAATAGAAGCATTTATATCTTTTAAAAGTGATCTTTTTATACTGTCTTAATAAATTAAAAGTATAGCTCATTTAACCCAAGTATGTGCTATTTCTCTTCTCCGGTTAATAATCATCTCCTATCCTGACTGTTTAATTGGAAAAACTGAGAATATACTGATGGTGTAGAATGTTACTCTGACCATTTAGAGTAATTAAACCTTGGATCACTGTTGTTTAAATTCCCCTAATTGACTGTCCATAAGCATTAACTCTGTTCTCAGCAGCTGTAAGCACATGGCTCCTTGAAGCCTCCAATATTTTCACTTTCACCTTAGCTCGTGTAGTCTGGAAATGCAGAGGAAGGAATATTAAGTGTTTATTCTGTGTAGCTTGCCTCCTCTCTCCACATTGTTTGATTTAAACCATTCACTACGAGACTGCCTTATTTGTAAAAAAAAAAAAATTCTATAAAAGGACATTCTTAGCAACTGCAGGACTCAAATAAAATAATGTGGATAATAATAGCAAATATTTATTGAATGCTTAATAGGTAAGAAGAGCTTTACATCTCTCTGACTTAATCCTTACATTGACACTTATGGTTGAGGAAGATACTGTTATCCCATTCTGAGGAGGATGCTGAGCCTTAGAGAGATTGGATTACCTGTTTAAGATCAAACTGCTAACACGTAGTATAGCTGGGATTAGAACCTCAGTCCAAATGGCACCAAAATTTTTTTTTTTTTTTTTTTTGAGACAGAGTCTCACTCTGTTGCCCGGGCTAGAGTGAGTGCCGTGGCGTCAGCCTAGCTCACAGCAACCTCAAACTCCTGGGCTCAAGCAATCCTTCTGCCTCAGCCTCCCAAGTAGC
>CAUYRT010054981.1:0-14275 GCA_963574885.1 Lepilemur ruficaudatus
AGGGGCATGCTTGAAATGTAGTTGGGAATGGGAATTAGGGGGCTTAATAGGGAGAAGGAAATCTTCTAAAACTGATTTATTTGAATAACTGTAAAACTTGGTAAATTTACTAAAATCATTTAATTGTTCACTTAAAATGGAATAATGGCATGAAATGTAAATTATACTTCAATAAATTTGTCAAGAAAAAAAACAACACAAAATACTTTATTCTGTTTACATTAACAACTACCATCCTCTCCGTTTCTTAAGTTTTTCTGAAGAGGAGACTATACTTGCTGTTTTTTGTTTCCTTAACCTTTACTTTTATTCTCTATGACTCCACCTCAAAGCAGTGACCTAATTGCTAAGTCTTGGGAACACTTTTCAAACCAGACTTCTTATCTGGTTTGACCTTTGATGTATTTGAAACTAGCCATTTCCTCTTGTTTGAAATTCTAGTCTCTTTTTGCTTCTGTTTTTCCGGATTCTCCACCTGTCTCTCCGATTCCTTAATCTCAGTCACCTTGATAGGCTCCTTTTATCCACTTGTGCCTAGATTTTGTGCTTGTTTCTCTTTTCTGCGTATGTCTGTGGTTTTAATTACATATACATGGATGCTGCCTCCTTGATTTGTATTTCTAGTCCGTGGTTGTTTCGAACTCCTGACCTTGAGCAATCCACCCGCCTCGGCCTCCCAGAGTGCTAGGATTATAGGTGTGAGCCACCATCTAGTCTGTGGTTGTTAACATTCCAGATCCTTAATCCTGCCGCTTAATAGACAACTCAACTTTTCTATGCTTCTCCATCAAACCAATCGTTCCTCTAATACTCTGTGTTGTTAGGTGCTTAATTCATAAATCTGAAAGCTATGTTTGATTATTCCCTATCACCCCACTGTAATACCAAGTCTCATTTATTTATTTATTTTTAGAGACAAGATCTCACTCTGTCACCCAGCCTGGAGTGCGGTGGCATCATCATAGCTCATTGCAGCCTCAAACTCCTGGGCTCAAGTGATCCTGCTGCCTCAGCCTCCCAAATTACTTGGATTACAGGCTTGAGCCACTGCACCCAGCCCCAAGTCTTATTTATATAGGCTGGATGCCCCCACTGCCAGTGTCCTAGTTCAGGCTCTGATTCCCTCATTATTTCACACTTAATTATTGTAGTGATCTCTTCTCACTTTGACTCCAGTTGTCCCTACCTTTGATCTACTTTCACATAGTAGTTTTTTAGAAATGTAGATGTTCACACACTCTTGCTTAAAATTCTTCTGTTGCTCCCTTCTACCTACAGATTAAAACCCAAATTCATTACCATAGCATATAAAGCTTTTTATGATGTTGCCCCTGCCCATCACCCCAATAACTGCATGTTGCTCCTGGTTACTGAGTTACTGGTATTCCCTGGAACATACTGTGCTATTTGAGACGCCTGTGCTTTGCACATGCTAATTGTTTTGCCTGGCATGATCTGTTCCCACTCTCTTGTCCTCTTGAAATATTCTTATTCATCCTTTAGAATTAGCTCTTTGCTCAGACACTGTGTCTGCTACTTTCTCAAATCCTATCAACAGTAATCACTCCACTTGTTATATACTTTGGCATTATTATTACAATGTCTAAATTATGGAGGGAGCAAGCAAAGACGGTGAAGAGTTGATTGGGTAGTTCGTTGGTTTGTACTATTGGAATGGGGTCAAGGATGGGGCACTTTTTATCAGCCTTATTTTCTGTACCCTTCTCTTGCTGATGTTACTTTCTCATTTTGTTCTTCCTTTCTCCATTTTCTTTGCCGCCTTCTCTTTTATCTCCTTTCTCCTTGTGTCTGTTTTATTTTCATAGGGATGTCTCAGATGCAGCTGGCACACCATGGCCCTCATGGCTTAGGACACCCCCATGCAGGGCCCCCAGGCTCTGGGGGACAGCCACCACCTAGACCACCACCTGGAATGCCTCATCCTGGACCTCCTCCAATGGGCATGCCCCCTCGAGGGCCTCCATTTGGATCTCCCATGGGTGAGTAGGCTCTAGCCCCCTCCCTCATCCACACAGAGCAGGTTTGTTTGTTTTGGTTGAGACAGGGTCTTACTCTGTTGCCCAGGCTAGAGTGCCATGGCGTCAGCCTAGCTCACAGCAACCTCAAACTCCTGGGCTCAAGCAATCTTTCTGCCTCAGCCTCCTGAGTAGCTGATAATACAGGCATGCACCACCATGCCCAGCTAATTTTTTTTTCTATATATTTTTAGTTGGCCAATTAATTTCTTTCTATTTTTAGTAGAGATGGGGTCTCACTCTTGCTGAGGCTGGTTTCGAACTCCTGAGCTCAAGCAGTCCTCCCGCTTCGGCCTTCCAGAGTGCTAGGATTACAGGCGTGGGCCACCTCGCCCAGCTAACACATATCGTATTTTTATAGCTTCCTTTGTCATATCCCTTGTCCCGTGCCCTTTCTTTTACTTCTTACATTTCTTCTCACTGTGTCCCTATCATCTCCCCAACATCAACTATCTGCTATTTCTTACTTTTACCAACTTTTCTTTCTTTTCTTGCAGGTCATCCAGGTCCTATGCCTCCGCACGGTATGCGTGGACCTCCTCCACTGATGCCCCCTCATGGATACACTGGCCCTCCACGACCACCACCCTATGGCTACCAGCGGGGACCCCTCCCTCCACCCAGACCAACTCCCCGGCCCCCAGTTCCCCCTCGTGGCCCTCTTCGGGGCCCTCTCCCTCAGTAAATTTGCATTCCCCTTCTTGTTATATCCTCCCAATATCTTTTCCAGTCCTTGGACCAGTCAAAGTGGGCTAAGGCACTAATCTCTTATAGCCCTGCCCCCTTTTTAATGTAATTTTTTCCCACAGGAGGTTATTTCTTTTTTTTAAATGTTGGTCCTAAGTGTTTTGCAAATGCCCAGAGAAAATAAAACTAAACTCCTTGTTTATTCTTTGTGGTGTTTTCCTTGGCAAAGTAACTTTGGCTCTTTTTCTCTGAGATGGGGCATTGTGAGAGGAATGGTAAGGAAGGAGGGAGGGTGTTTGCTCCACATTTTGAAGGCTTATTCTCTAATGTGCTGTTCCTGGACTCTGCTGTGCACTAGAGCAATTGTTTCCTCACGTAGTGCTTATCTTCTAGTTTAGAAGATCAGGACCCAATATGTAAGGCATAGGATTATTGCCTTAAAGTGAGAACAGAAGTAAAGTGCCTGGAGATAATCTGGCAAAAATTTGAAGTAACATGCACACGGCTATTCATTGCAGCTGTATTTTTAATAACAGTAGATTGGAATCAACACGTGTCCATTAGTAAGGGCCTCGTTGGATAAACTGGTAAATGTACACAATAAAGTACTGTGCAGCTATAAAAAGGAATGAGAAAGATCTCTACATACTGTTGGGGAGAGATCTCCAGGTTATAGAAAGTGAAGAAAATAATGTCTATAGTGTGCTACCTTATCTAAGTGTGGCACATATATATCTGTGGCTATTTTAAAAATTTAACCCAAAAGCTAATGGAAATTGATACCACTGGGGGGACGGAGAGGATATGGGGGGAAGTTAGGTTTCTTTTAGAATACTGTGTTAATGTTTTCATTTGGAATCATATAAATGTCTTACATAATTGCAAAAACAGTTAAAATGAGTAAATTGGGACAGAGTAAAAGTTCATTTTCAGTAAATGTTCATTTTTCTCTATACCACCAGACATCTCAGATAGGAGTTTGTATCTTACTCCTGTTTTTTCCCCTCATTGTCCGTCCTTCCAAACCTGATTTCCATCACATTTAAATCTGAGCTCAAAGACTTTAGTAACTAGACCAAATCCAATGGCCTTTTTTTTTTCCTGTTCTTTGCCACATTTAATCCTGTTATATCACCTCCTTCTTGAAGCTTCCTCTTTAGCTTATGTAACCATGAACTTTCCTAAATTCTAGGCAAGAAAAGGTAAGATTGTCCTTCTATTCTCTTGAATTATTCTCATCCATTTAACATTTTTATGGTACCTACAAAGGCTCTGTGCTGGTGGCAGCTGAGGAAACAAAGATAAGCAAGACAGTTCTGTTATCAAAACTGACACATAAGAGATTGTTAGTGAAATAATATTTTGAGAGCCTGAGGAAAGTTATCTAGCATGAAAGTCCAGGAAAACTTCAGGGGAAAAAGTGACACCTGAATTTAATCTTAAAGGATAGATAGAAATTTCCTAGGCAAAGATGAAAAAGAAGCTTCTTTCAGGTGGGTAGGATGTTTCTGAGCAGAAACAGATTGCTAGCATGGTGGATAACACACTAAACCTGCTTGGTGTTGGAGGCAAGTTGAGGTCAGAACCAGTTAGGGAGCTCCCATAAATCTGCCTCTCAGCCCTTTTCCCCAATTGTGGCAGGGAACCATTTCAAACATCATTGAGGTAAAGGGAGGCAGCTGCTTCAGACTGGAGGCTATAGACATGGGAATTCTAGCTGCCCCAGTTTGATACACTTATTAGATCCATGTGGTGACATTGAATAGATGGAGATTTTGAGTTTGGACTTCATGGAAAGGTCTGCACTGCAGATATAAATGTGGGAATCATCAGCATATAGACAGCATTAAAGTTGTGGGACTGCCAGAGATGAGCAGGGGGAAGAGTAAGTGAAAGGAAGGAAGGATTTGATGACTGAGCCCCTAGGACCTCTAATGATAATGGATCCAGCAAAGGGGACTGTGAAAGAGTGGTTGGTGGGGTACATGGGGGTGTGGCACCTGGGGGAAAATTATTAAGTCTTCCCTCAGAACTTAAAAACATATACCGTTGTCCCTCGGCAGCCTCTGGGGATTGGTTCCAGGACCCCCGAAGGTACCAAAATTTGAGGATGCTCATGTTCTTTATATGAATTGTGTAGTATCTGCATAAAACCTATGCACATCCTCCTGTACACTTTAAATCATCTCTGGATTACTTATTATACCTAATACAATGTAAATGCTATATAAATAGTTATACTGTATTGTTTAGGGAATAATGACAAGAAAATTAAGTCTATACATGTTCAGCACAGGCGCAAACATCACAAGCCTAACTACATTTTCCATCTGCAGTTGGTTGAATCCACAGATGTGGAACCCAGTGATATAGAGGGTCGACTATATAAGCTTTTCTTCTAAGAGTACAAGATTTCTATTTTAGCAAGTAATGATTCAGTAGAGAGTAGGCAAAGTCACCTTAAAGAGAAGAAATGGCTCCCTGCCAGTAGGCCTTCACTATAACATAATTGAAAATATTAACATATTTAAATAAAGAATGTGTCAACCTGAAGAGGGGTCAGTAATGAAAGCCCAGTAAAGGGAAAGTCCCTGAGTCTGTTCCAAGTACCATCCTGGAAAGACTACTTCAGCCATCACATTTAGAGTAGCCCAGGAGCATTGGCAAGGCTGTCTGCCATAGCATAGAGGTGGGGGTAGAGAACTGTTGCCAAAAAGAGTTTTCTGGACACGTTGGCATGACTTCTTATTGGAGATGGCCAGATGCCATTAAAGATACAAATCCTCCAGTTATGTCATTGTGCATTTATACATTGAGATTCTGATTCTGATTTGCCTGTAGGGAGAGAAGTTACTGGATATGCAGACATGAGTTTTCAGTCTGAGTGACAGTTAAATTTTCATGGTAAATTAATATTTATATATTATGGCTTTATATTTCAGTAAATTATGAACTTTGTTGGCACAAATGAATATTTTCAAGATCCAGCTTCGGAGCCTGCAAAGCCCAGGCCCACATCCCTATCAGTGGTGAATTCAACATGGCAAATTTCATCTGTAAGATCTCTTGGGACAAAGCCTGTCAGCCTTCTCCACATAATTTATTCCAGCATTCTGAAACCTCCACATTTAGTAGAGCAGAATCACACACTATTAGATCTAAAAGGAACCTGATGCAGCATCTAGACCAAGTCCTCCATTTTCCAGATGAGAAACCCAAGGTTCACAGAAGCAAAGAACTTGACCAAGAGTTGACAACTTGTTAGAAGTGAGAACCCAGGTCAGAGCCCCTGGTCAGTGTTTCGTCCAGAATGTCCTAAGCCCTTACCTGAAATAGACATATTTGGGATGTATCTCCCCAAATCATCGCATACCCTCTCACCTCTGGAGTAAGTAAGCACGGTCACCAAGTGGCACATCCCGGATCCCTAAGCCAGGTTATTGGTATAGTGGCAAAGGAAAGACAAAAGGGAAGAACCCATGCCAGTTGACTCCTTCACAAAAGTGTATGTTGGGCTGGTGGGGTTGAGAGGGTCTGTGGTGGAGAAGGGTATTGAGAGGATTTCTTTTTGAGTCATTGGAGCAAATCAGTGGAAGGGGAAATGTACGGTTGGTCAGACCTAAAGAAACCCACTCAGCGTCCCCAATACTCACTTCTGCTACTGAATGGAGGAGAATGAGGTCTGCACTGTAAATAAATAATCTGGACTGTTTCTTGAGGAAAGAGATGGCAGGAATCCAAGAGTCTCTGACTCTGGCAGCTCAGGCTAGAAACCACACCTTGTTATCTCTGCTTTCTCTAAAATACTCAGGTAAACTTGGAGTCTGAGCACTTGGGATTTGGGAGAAGGTTGTGGGATGGGAATTTGGCTGGGAGCAGTAGAGAAGGGGAAGGGAGGGAGTCCTGCCATGCTGGGAGTTGGGTGCCAAGCAAGGGGCTGCCTCATTCACCACTTCCCTTTCTGTCTTCCCACTTGTCTTCCTAACATCGCTGTTTCTTTCTTTAGTTCCTTTCATCTTTTACTAGGAAGGGGCTGGGAAGCGCTGTGTGTCATTTCCAGCTGTTCTTGTGCCAGCCCCCTCAGGCCCTTCACCGTTTCTCCCCCGTGCCCTGAGTCCCTCCCCATCCTCTTTGCCTCCGCCTCCCCGCTCCCAACAATGGTCTCTCCCGATGCTCAGAGGCGCTGGGGGGGAGGCGGGTGGGAGGGGCGAGGAGGCGGGGCCGAGCGTGTGTGTGTGTGGGGGGGCAGGTCTGCATTGCCGCTTCCCCTGGTACCCGGAGCAGTCGCCGCTGCCGCCTCAGACCCGCGGCCGGGACCCCCGCCCTTACCCGGGACTCCCTTACCCGGGGAAGCAGCCCAGGTGAGACCCCTCTCTCAATCTCTCACCTCCACCCCGCCCCTGGCAGAAGCATCTTTGCCTTGCCTTACAGCCATTTTATCCTCCGATGCTTTGCCAATGGGGAGGGTGACCGTCCCCGCTAGGGGTGAGGGAGATTGGTGTTGGTTTGGGGATGGACATTTATTTCAGTTGTTGTACTCTTCAGGACATATATACACACACACACACGTGTTATATATATAAAATATATAACACATATATAAGTATACATTATTTATTTATTTATATATATTTATATTGGTGAATGAGGAGGAGGGGTGTTTTTCTCTACCTTAGCCCAGTCTCCACTACACTCTTTGGAGATTAACGTCGTGGTGGGGTTGTTAGGTGGGAAAGGGTTCCCTTAAGCTCCAATCCCCTGCTCACCTTGACGTCCCCCCCCCACCCCATGAATGATAAATGACCTTGGCTGGGGCCAGAGAACGGATGCTGCCTCAGTGTGCTCGCCTGGACGTGGTTGGGGGGAGGGTGGCAGTGGAGGAAGGGCAGGTGAAGGATGGAGGCAAGGAAAATGAAGAATGGAAATGTTGGTAGACAGAGGTGGTCAACGACCAGGTGTTGCGGGCACAGATGGCGGGGGCTGGAGGCATTTGCTCCAGGGCGGGGGTGAGGGTGGGGGGCAGTGTTGAGTGATGGTGGGCACTTGGGCACTTATATAGCAGCAGGACCAAGGGTGGAGGAGGTGCTAGGAGAAGCGATTTAGTCGATTCTAGGGGCTCTTCCCTTATTCCAGAGCTGAGATGGGGGAGGGTCGCCGCAAATGCTGGTAGGGGCGGTCTCTATGTCTGTGCGTGTGGAGGTCTCTCCCTGCGTCCCCCTCTCTGCCTCTCCATATTCCTCCGTGTACATTCTCAGCTGACACCTTCATTTTTTTCCTCTCCGAACTGTGGATGCTTCCATCTTCCTAACCCTGGGGTAGGATGTGGGGAAAGGAGGGAGGCAGGGCCTTGGGAGTCCAATCCCCCTCACCCAGTTGTAATGGGGAGGGGTGCTCTGACACCTCCCACATTTACCCCCTACCCCATGTTTTGATGAGTAATTGCTTCTTGATGACCTTGTTTCCTGGGCTGGGGTGGGCTGGGGATCTGGGTGACCCCCAAAGTCAGGGGCTTTGATGGGGAGGGGCTTCTGGACCCTCCTCTTATCCAGGGCTGGGGGAGTTGTTCTGAAAGGAAGCATTTGCTCAGGAGTACTCCTGCCTGTCTCCACCCTCTACAGAAAATCCGGGCACATTTTTCTGGTCAGGTGAAGCCAACCAGCCTTAAAGAGCTGTATAACCCTGGATGTTGTCTCCTTTAACCTCCACCTCTCCAAGTCTCTCTTCCACAGGCTTAGCCACCCTGTGCGCTTTTGGGGCTAAAAATAGCACCACTGGCTCACCAGCTCAAAGAATTTGTCTTCTTTCTCTCCCTCCTGACCTCTGGGCTCATTGGCCCTGGGGGAGCTGGCTGTTGAGTCCTCATATCCTGCTGTGGCTGTGGGAGCCTTCTCTACCTTCCATGCGCCTCTCAGGGGTAAATAGTGTCAACAGACGTAGGGGATGGCTCCTGGAGGGTCATCTGCCTCCTTCTTTGGGGAATTTGGGGGAGATCCTGCTCAGGAAAGAAAGGAAAGCAAGCAAACTGCCCCGTACTGAGGGGATTCCACAGTTCCCTCTCTTAATGAGGATGGCTGGGACCTGAACCAGGAAGAAAAGGTGACATAGGGGTCACTGCTTCTAGTCACTGTGGTCCACTGCTTACATCTGTCCTGAGGGGGTTAGGCTATGCTTGCCAGTGCTTCTCTCTGAATCACATAGCATTACTTCCCCTCTTCTACCAGACTCTGTGTGTGTGTGTGTGTGTGTGTGTGTGTGTGTGACATTTAATGAAGGCCCTGGTTGGGTGGGAGCAGAGGAGGCAGGATATTTTTAGGGGGATGATCTCTGATCAGAATCTAGGCCTCCTGCCTCTGCTTCCATGAAGGAAGGGGAGGTTATCCTGTGTCTCCCTCTGGAGGATGTCTTTTTTAGGGGGGGCAGGCCCGAGGCCCCCTTTATTCTATACCAGCCTGCTACGCACTGCGGTATTTGTGGACTCCCTTTTTCTTGATTCTTGGAGGAGGAGCAGAAAGGGTTAAGGGGGATTAGGAAGGGAGGCCCTGGAGGAATGAGATGCAACCGTAGACCTTAGACCCTCATGTTGGAAAGTGTGAGTCTGATCAGTCATTTCCATTCCCACCCCATTAGTGAAGGGGGGCCCATATATGACATTCTGAAGGAAGGTGGCAGTGGCCAGTCATCACCCTTTCTCAGCTTTCAATCTCAGCTTTCTTCTCCATTCCACTTGGGTTCCAGTTCTCCCTTTTCTGGATCTTCCCTTGTTTGTCTGGAGAGAGAAAATGTGGGCCTAGCCTTTGGAATTAGTTTAAACACAAACACAGAGGTCTTGGGACTCTCTGTTTTGGGACGATGCTGGGCAACAAGCATCTATCTGAGTATGCCCCCTGCTTGTCCCCTTGTCTCTTGACATTTCTGGCTTCTTTCGTATTTCAATATAATAGGAAGGAAGGAAACTAATACTTATAGATTATCTACTGTGAGATTAAATTCTCACATTGACTTTGAGAAATAAGCGATTCTCCCAATTTAATTATCCCCAATTTAAAAATAAGGACACTGAGGCTTAGGAAGGTTAAGTAACCTGCCCAAGATCGGTTAGTAAGTGGCAGAGGTGGGATTTCAACTGAGGTCATCTAATTGTTGTGTGCTTTGTACTGAGTCAGCATTCTTTTTGCCAGTATCCCTTTCTGCGGCTCACCCTAAAGAGCATCCAGAGATGGCTTTTGTTTTGGGACCTTATGGGGGAGTATAGGGCATCTTATCATATTGCTATCAACACAATATAAATAGCTAATATTTATTTATCACTTTTTATGTGCTGGGTACTATGGTAAGGAGCATGTATGCATTATGCCATTTAATTCTTACCTTCTCCCTTTTAAATAAGAAGAAACTGAGGCATGGATGTTCAGAAACGTGCCTGTGGTCATTTAGCTAGTATTTGCCAAAGCAGGAAGTCAAACTCAAGTCTGTCTGACTCTGGAAGCTGAGTTTTTACCCACCAGGCTATGCTGGGAGAAAATCCCTCCTTGTTGAGACCTATAAACATAGAACCCGAGGGAAGAACAGTGGAAACCCCACTTTTACATGCCATCAGTGGACTGAAGGCAACAAGTTGGAGAGCTCGTCCTCCTACATATCCTCCTCAAGCTCTGTCCCCAGTAAGAAACCCAGACAAGACTAAAGAAGGGAATTCTGCTCATATTTCCCATTTTGTTCTTTGCAGGTTGGTGGTAAAGCAAGGGGTCTGGACTTGAAGGGGGTCCGGGGTTTAGGAGAAGGACTCAGGGAGCAAATCCCATGAGCCAGGTCTCCAAGGTCAAAGTAAGGGGACTTCTACTGGAATGATCCACAGGTGGTCCACATAGTCATCCCTTTTTACAATATAGAGGCTTGAAGCAAGGAGACCATCTCTGTACCACATGGCGCAGGCAGGGCTCTGGGTTGAGAGGGGCTTTATATTGGCTTTCTTCACCATCTTAGGACTTACAACTTCCTTTTTCTCCCTCTTGTTTTTTTATAGATCTCCAGAAGCTTGTGGAAGAGAACTAGGCAGCTCTTCCTGGGTTATCCTGGCCTAGCCCCACCAACCTGGCTCCCCCTCCCCTTCCCATCCCCCGCTCTCCCTCTCCCTTCCCCACCTACCCAACTGAACTGGGTATAGGCCAAAGCTCCTCTCCCTCCTTCCCCTCCTAGACACTCCCTGGCCAGGTCCTATTTCCTCTTATTCTGTACCCAAAGATATTGGAACACACTTCTAACTGCGAAGACAGGTCTTCTTGACTCCACAAGTCCTTGAGCAAAAAGCTGAAAAAGAAGCAGGGAGTTTGGGGAGATCTGTTGAAGTGCCCTAAAGCCCCATCATGGAAGAGGGCTTCCGAGACCGGGCAGCTTTCATCCGTGGGGCCAAAGACATTGCCAAGGAAGTCAAGAAGCATGCGGCCAAGAAGGTGGTGAAGGGCCTGGACAGAGTCCAGGATGAATATTCCCGAAGATCCTACTCCCGCTTTGAGGAGGATGATGACGATGATGACTTCCCTGCTCCCACTGATGGCTATTACCGTGGGGAAGGGGCTCAGGATGAGGAGGAAGGTGGCGCATCTAGTGATGCCACTGAGGGCCATGATGAGGATGATGAGATCTATGAGGGGGAATATCAGGGTATCCCTCGGGCAGAGTCTGGGGGCAAAGGCGAGCGGATGGCAGATGGGGCACCCCTGGCTGGAGTGAGGGGGGGCTTGAGTGATGGGGAGGGCCCCCCTGGGGGCCGAGGGGAGGCACAGCGGCGGAAAGAACGAGAAGAACTGGCCCAGCAGTATGAAGCCATCCTACGGGAGTGTGGTCATGGCCGTTTCCAGTGGACACTGTATTTCGTGCTTGGTCTGGCACTGATGGCTGATGGTGTTGAGATCTTTGTGGTTGGCTTCGTGCTGCCCAGTGCTGAGAAAGACATGTGCCTGTCTGACTCCAACAAAGGCATGCTGGGTAAGACACATTGGGGGGCACTCCAGCCCTATTCTGTCTCCAACTGTGGAAACCCCCCTGCTTCTGGGAACTGCTCCTGTCCTTGCTACTGGGCTCCTTAAGACCCTGCTCCCAAGATGTTCCCGAAGGCTCAGGGTTCCTCTGCACACTCTCCCTCTTCTTGGGATTGGGTGAGAGTGAAGTTGTATATGAAAGAGGGGCTTGGGCCAGTGGTTGGGTCGTGGCTGGCTTAGTTAGTTCTGTTGGAGGTGACTGTGGTGCGATGGGCCACCGTTCAATGTTTCTTCATAGGCTTCCCTCTTATTAGCCTGTTCCCTGTCCCTGATTGGGGAACAAGAAGCCAGTATGCAAACTCCCTGGTATAAATGGGGAGGGTCAGTTTGGGCTGGTGGAGGTAGGAGAAAGGTCCTGGGCCTTCTGCTGGAAATGCTGGTTACGCGTGCTCTCACCCAGACTTAGGAGTTTCCGGGAGCCAGCGAGGGGTTTCTTATGGCCTTTTCTGATAGGGACCCTGGGGAGGAAATCCCCTAGACTCACTGAGAAAGAATCTAGGCCTTCCTCTGTCACTAACTTGCCATAGGATCTTGGACAAGTCTCTTTTCTCTGGGGCTTTGTTTGGGCTTGGGTAAAATGTAGTTTGGAAAATTTAATTCCAGTTCTGATTTATGAAGGAAGTAAGAAACAGGGGAGTTTTAGGATCAGAAGTACTGGAACTGGAAGGAATAAAGCACAGATTTTGTGTGGGGGATTTCCTGGGACGACTGAAGCAATTGGAGCTCCTTTCCCAAGGAGAAAAGGAGGGCAGCAAAACATGGAGGATAGAGAGGACACTGGGCCAGTCTGGGAATCCAGGCAGATCTGTCCCCCTAGCTGAGCCAGGGATGGGGGTTGGGTGTGTGTGTGTGAGAGAGAGACAGAGAGAGAGATGGAGGAGATGAAGTGTGTGGGAGAGAGTGAGAACTGAGAGAGAGAGAGAGAGAGAGAGAGAGAGGAGAGTGGAGAGTTCTGGGGTTCCCCCATATCTGCATTTCTGCCTTTGAGCCCCTGGCCTGCAGAGATGACCTTCCATCTTTGCTCACACAATTCATTTTCTCTTAACACTTATCTCTGGGTAGACTTAGCTTCTAGAAGTTCTTTATATCTTTGATCCATTCTGCTGCAGTTTCAGCTTCTTTAACGCTCAACTAATGGGAGAATCGAGGTGTGTCTGCTCATACCCCGTCTGCCTCTGTTTTCCTCCCTCTTCTAGGCCTCATCGTCTACCTGGGCATGATGGTGGGAGCCTTCCTCTGGGGAGGTCTGGCTGATCGGCTGGGTCGAAGACAGTGTCTGCTCATCTCACTCTCAGTCAACAGCGTCTTTGCCTTCTTCTCATCTTTTGTCCAGGGTTATGGCACTTTCCTCTTCTGCCGCCTCCTTTCTGGAGTTGGGTGAGTATCCACTTCCTAAGCTCCTGGAGGGTAGAACTATGCCTGGGTCATGACGTGTTATATCTTTAGGGCCCAGCACAGTGCCAGGCACACCAGATGCATCTCAAATGGGTGGGAGTTGAACGAATGAGTGAATTTCTTTCTCCTTCCACCATCTTCAGGCCAGGTGGAGTGTCCTGGCCTGTTCTCTCTGTCCTGGACCTGCCTGCAGTTGTCCAGAATGCCATTCCATGCCTGGTCCACCCCATATCTAGTTCCATTTCTGAGCCTACCTCCACAAAGAGGCCTAGTGTGCCCAGGCCTCACCCCCGGCTCCTATGGATCCTAGAGTTAATTATCCCCTCCTAGAGTCTACACACTTCCTGCACTCAACGACAAACCCTGCTAACAGTCACACCTGCCAGAATGCTGAAGCCTTGTCACCCAGCCCTACACTTCCCCAAGCACACCACACACTCTTACTGTGCCTGGCGCCAACCTCTTCTAGCCTCCCCCCACCAATGCCTACCCTCAGACTCCTGCCCCTCCTTTCTCTCTGGAGATGTTCCTTTTTTTCTGCAGTCATCTTCCTTCCCTTCCAATTCTGTAGTCATCTTCAAGATTTAATGTTTGCTCCTCTTCTTTTGCTGGTACCTGCTTGCCTGTTTCCCATGGTGCCAAGGATGGGTGCTTGATATCTGGCAGTGAGGGGAACAGTATCTTAAAAAGTCTAGAAGATGAAAGGGACTTGGGGATCCAATGCGCTGGGACAGGGGATCAGGAATATGGCCATTTTCTTATGCTGAATTCTTGAAATGCCCTCCAGGATTGGAGGGTCCATCCCCATTGTCTTCTCCTATTTTTCGGAGTTTCTGGCCCAGGAGAAACGTGGGGAGCATTTGAGCTGGCTCTGCATGTTTTGGATGATTGGTGGAGTGTACGCAGCTGCTATGGCCTGGGCCATCATCCCCCACTACGGTGAGCAGCCCCCAGGACTCCACCCCAGGTTCTCTCCCTCCTCCCGCTCCTCCTGTGCTCCCTGCGATGGGAGCCCCCAGCTTCTGGTCTCTCTGCTGACACTGTGACTCTGTCTCTGCCAGGGTGGAGTTTTCAGATGGGTTCTGCTTACCAGTTCCACAGCTGGAGGGTCTTTGTCCT